>CAOLHI010005855.1:0-51532 GCA_948474755.1 Ctenosaura bakeri | reverse complement strand
ACACATTGTGAGCAATCACATGATGAATATCCTCCATCGTTTTGTCAATGGAGGTGCTCGGTACTGTCAGAGATGGAGATTGGATTGGAGCAGGTAAACTGCTCAATCCTTTTACATTTCTTCGAGGGCTCTTCTCATGACGAATCCTTCAATTTTCTCTTCTTCATTTTGTCTTTCTCATCTCGAACCGTTTTCTTTGATGGTGAGGTGGAGACTTGCTTTTTTGGATCACCTTTTTTCTTTGTCAACACCGAGGACTGAACAGGTTGCTCTCGATCCCGAGATTCTCCTGAATGGTGTCGATCTGTGGAGGGTGCAGGCGATGTTTGAGCCATTTTAGTAGGCTGAACAGATTTTCCTGAAGTTGTGGGTTCAGAGGCTGACAAAACCTGCTCCCACAAAAGTGCCTTCAAATAGGCCACTCTATTCCTTCTCGTCTGAGAAGTAAATAATTGGCAATGTTCACAATTTGCCACGTTATGGCCCTCACCCAGACAAAGGAGATACTCGGAATGACGGTCTTTGTCGGGTATTTTCCCTCCACAGGTTTTGCAAGTTGCCATACAAAAGTAGAGTCCAAATCACAAAAACACACTCGTAGTCCAAAAACATGCACCGTGTCTGACCAACCGCCAAAAAACCGCCAAGAGATAATCAGAAACAAATTCAGTCCAAGATCAAAAAACTATTAAATCTTTCCATCAGTATGAGAAAGCCTTCTTACTTGCTGCTACCATGGCAGAAGAAAAGGAACTGATCGTTACTCGGGGAGTGGCCTTATATACCCTGGGGATGTGGGGGATGGGCCAACTGCCGAAACGCCTGATTTTTAGGTTTCCAGAAGTTTCCAAATGATGTATCGTGCAGGCACAAAATACCCCATTGTGTGATTCACAGAGACCACGAAGAAGAACTAATATCCCACAAGGTAGGATCAGAATTCAAAATAACCTAACAGATTAGAAACCTGGGACAAAAATATTAAAATGATTTTCAACTGATTAAGAGTTTCTGCAGACATTAAGCATGAAGCATACGTAAACACTGCTCTTAGGTAATCTAAAAAATTAGTTTGTTCATCTCTTGGGTGTTCTGTGGAAGTACTATCTCCAGTACCTCCTTGAGGTACTTGAGTCTTGAGATGGTTTGTTCCAACCTTCTTGGCTTCCCATTTGTTCTTCTAATTGTCTATTATATTTCTTTAAGGTCTGTTGGGATTGGCAAGTACATTCTTTGACTCTAATCTGCCTCTTGACTTAGATTCTCTGTTTTCATTATGGTGTCCTGAAGCAATAACAGTAGACATTGTCAGTAAGCCTGCTTTACTCTTTTGAATGAACAGATGAGATTTGTCCTTTGACTCAGCTCTAACCTTATATTTCTCCCTTTTTTCCTTTCCTAACAACCACTAGCTCCTTTTCCTTAGGTCTTACCACGTTTTGCTCTTTTCTCCACCTCTGTAAGCTGTTTCTTTTGTTTCTACAGAGTTCTTTTAATATTGATTCTGAGTTCAGTTCAGAGGCTTGCTGAGAAATGGCTATCTAAATTGGTAGTTTTTTCTCATTTCATCCTCTGTGATCTGCTGGGCTGTGATCAAGACAGCAGAGATGGAGTCTGGCTCTTCATCTGCTTCCTTTCCCTTTCTATTGGAAGGGAAATAAGATTCATTCCTATCTGTTACTAGGTCAACTATTTTTCTCTTTTTCTTTATCCCTTCTGAATTATTTGCTGTCATTCACACAAGCTTAGTATTTTAAAAAAAATTGGAGTAGAAAAGTTACAGAAAAGAAGAGAGATGAAAAAACCTCAACAAGTTGGAAACACAAGAAATTAACTAAAGGAGACAGAGAGGAGTAAATGATCAAAACTGGAAAGAACTTTGGATTCTTGCCTCAACTTCTCACACAAGGGAATAACCTATGTGTGTGTAGATTGCTCCTCCAGCCATGAAGAGAATAGAAATATTCTTGCAAGGCATACAAGAGAAAATTATGGCTAAAATAAAATTTCACTAATTTTTTTTTTCAGTACCTAAAACTGATTCTTACATAGTTTCACTTTCAAAACATACTTTGCTTTCATAATCTGGATCTGTTCCCAGAATAAGATCACAATGTGGCCATGTTGCTAAATACTGTTCTGGTTCAGGATCAATGTAGGTCTCATATGACTGCATTACTTTATGTAAAGACTGAACGACGAAGATTGCCAACTGAGGATCTTGGGAAAAAGGAACAATCTGATCTAATGAGACAAAAGTTAAAAGTATTTACAAAGTCAAGAATTAATTGTGCACCATTCAAAACAGCATTTTACAGTATTCTATGGTATTGTACAATTCATTTAGTAGGACTTACAACTATTTTCAGTAAAGGAAACATTTCTTGAAACACAGACAACCATGAGGATTAGTTTGTGTCAAGAGAAATATCAATTTAGTTTATTTTAGTGCAAAATTGGTAAGCGTTAAGCTCATCATGCAAAACCTGACCTTTTCCAACTCCTCTGTCCAGCTCCAAAATCCCTTTTGTTCTCACCGAGCATAGCATAGCCTGTAGGCACGATCTACCCTATAAAAAGTCCCCACTTTTGGGACTACCTTGGACTACTTTGGACTTCTATCCCGCCTTGCTGCCGGTTGTCCAAGGAAACTCCCCTCAGCGAACCACGTTGAGCTTTCTCTCCCAGAACCCCATCTTCCCCTCCAGGACTACGAGACCAGGTGTCGTATTAACCATTCCCTTGAAAGTCTCCATTTCTATTTCTAAGTTAGCTAGTATTTGTTGTGTCTTTCATGTTGCTTGTTCTTAATAAAAATATCATTTGTTACTTGAAAGCTTGTCTAACTGCTCTCTGACCCGACGCTGTATACATTGGGCAAAAGATCCTAGCTGAAGTTACCCTGCCTCTCGTTAGCTTAAGAGAGTGCTCAAGCTTAATTCGCCCAACTTGTGCTTTTATTTGGTTATTTGGGCGCCCCTCCCAGGACCCCCAACATACAGGGTAACACTTTCAAATATTTAAACATGGCTATCATGTCCCCTCTTAACCTGCTCTTCTGCAGACCAAACATACTCAGCTCCCTAAGCCATTCCTCATAGGGCATGGCTTCCAGACCCTTCACCATTTTGGTCACCCTCCTCTGGACATGCTCCAGCTTGTCGATATTCTTCTTGAAATGAGGTGCCCAGAACTGGACACAGTATTCCAAATGAGGCCTAACCAATACAGAATAGAGTGGTACCATTACCTCCCTCAATCTAGACACCATACTCCTATTAATGCAACCAAGGATTGTGTTGGCTTTCTTGGCTGCTGCATCACACTGCTGACTCATGTTCAGCCTGTGATCTACCAAGACTCCTAGATCCCTTTCACATGTACTGCTATCCAGCCATGTGTCCCCCATCCTATATTTGTGCATTCCATTTTTTCTGCCTAAGTGTAGGACCTTACATTTCTGTCTGTTGAAATTCATTTCGTTAGCTTTGGCCCAGCTCTCCAATCTGTCAAGGTTGTTTTGAAATTTGATCCTGTCCTCTGGAGTATTAGTAACCCCTCCCAATTTGGTATCATCTGCAAATTTGATCAGCATGCCCTCCACTCCTTCATCCAAGTCATTGATGAAGATGTTGAATAGCACTGGGCCCAGGACAGAACCCTGTGGCACCCCACTAGTCACTTCTCTCCAGGATGAAAAGCAGCCATTGGTGAGCACCCTTTGGGTTCGGTTGGTCAATCAATTACCAATCCACCTAACAGCAGCCCTGTCCAGCCCGCATTTTACTAGCTTCTTTGCAAGAATGTCATGGGGAACTTTGTCAAAGGCCTTACTGAAGTCAAGATATGCTACGGCAATAGCATTTCCCTTCATCTTTCAAGCTTGTAACCTTATCATAAAAAGAGATAAGATTAGTCTTGCATGACTTATTTCTGAGAAATTTATGTTGACTTTTTGTGATTATGGCATTGTTTTCTAAGTAATTACAAACTGACTGTTTAATGATCTGCACTTTTTTCCCCTTCTTGAAGATGGGGATGACATTTGCCCTCTCCAGTCTATTGGGACTTCTCCTGTTCTCCACGAGTTCTCAAAGATGTCAAGGTTGTTGCCGAGCAGCCAAAGCTTTCCGATGAGTGGATAGCACAGAGAAGAGGTGGTGTGGCCAGACAGCCAGGTGCAAGGCCAGAAGGATTGTTATGGCTATGTCTTGCGTATTAGAGAAGGCCACACGCCAGAGCACTGATTGGGTCACCCCACTTGTTTCAGGGTGACAAGGTAGCATAAAAAGGCTGGTGTTTGCCTTGACCAGCTGCCAGTTAGACTCCTTAGCTGGACCTGCCATGCTATTGGCAGTATACTGTTTGTAAGGGGAGATGCTGCCCGATTTTTCTCTGTTATCTTCTGTTTTTCCTCTTTGTCTAATTGCTGGCAAGCTAGCATGTTTTTGCTAACTCTTATCTTAGAGTGTGGCAATAAATCAGTACTCTAAGCCTAACTAATGAGCCTCTGGAATTTTTTCTGCTTCACTGGGACTCTCTGGTGCAGTGAAGCCTTGCTTCACAGATAGCACTCTGCTCATGGTCAGAGGAGCCAAATCCTGCCAACCCTGACAAAAGATTATTGCAAGTGGTTCAGAAATGACTTCTGCCAGTTCTTTTAATATCCCTGGATGTAATTCATCTGGCCCTGGAGACTTCAATTCATCTAGTTTAGCCAAATGTTCCTGTATTACTTCTCTACTTATTCTGTGCTGCATTTCCCCTCCTTCCTCACCTGCTCCCCATCCCCCAGGTTGAGTACTTCTATCCTTTGGGGAGAAAACTGAGGCAAAGAAGGTGTTGAGTAGTTCTGCCTTCTCTCTTCCCTCCATTATTAATTGGCCATCTTCTCCATGCAGTGACCCTATCATTTCCTTGTTTTTTCTTTTGCTGCAGATATATCTTTAAAAAGCCCTTTTTATTGTTTTTAATGTCTCTGGCAAGCCTGAGTTCATTCTGCCCTTTAGCTTTTTTGAACTTCTCCCTACATATCCTAACTATTTGCTTGAATTCCTCTTTGGTGGTTTCACCATTCTTCCATTTCCTGTACATGTTTCTTTTAACATTTAGCTCAGCTGAGAATTCTCCATTTAACCATTCTGATTTCTTTAGACAACTGCCATTTTTCCTCCATATTGGCACAGTATTTAACTGTGCCTTCAGTATCTCACTTTTAAGAAACTCCCATCTGTCATGAACTCCTTTCTCTTTTAGTATTCTTGACCACGGGAATTCAGCAAGTAACTCCCTAAGTTTACAGAAATCAGCTTTCTCAAAGTTTAGGATGCGTGTCTGGCTACACTTGGTTTCTCCTTCCCACTGAATGACAAACTCCAAAAGAGCATGGTCACTCCCCCTTAAGGATCCCCCCACCTCCACCTCATCAGCTAGGTCATCCCTGCTGGTCAGGATCAGATCTAAAATAGCCAGTCCCCTTGTTGCCTCTTCCACCTTCTGGACCATGAAATTGTCTGCAAGGCAAGCAAGGAACCTGTTGTACCTTGTGGTCTTGGCAGAGTTTGACTGCCAACAAATATCAGGATAATTGAAATCTCCCATTAACACTGCATCTCTCCTTTTTGAATGTGTGGTCATCTGCTCCATGTGGTCATCTCATCCGAGTCCTCAGGCTGGTCCAGAGGCCTGTAGCAAGCCCCCACAATCACATCCCTATTGTTTCTCACTCCCGTAATTCTTACCCAGATGCTCTTGACTTGGCTTCCCAGATTTAAGTCCTGGATCTCTTCACAGATGAAAACATCCTTGACATATAAAGCTACTTCTCTTCCTTTCTTGTTTGGACTATTTCTGCGAAATAGGTTATACCCTCCTATTCTTACATTCCAATCATGAGATTCATCCCACCAGGTTTCCGTGATGCCTACTAAATCATATTTATTTTGTTGTACTATGAGTTGGAGTTCATCTTGCTTATTTCCCATGCTCTGTGCATTAGTGTAGAGACACTTGAGACCATGTGCCCTTCCTGGAAGTCCTGTATTAAAGTTACTTTCATTCCCCCTATTGGTCTCTAGTTCTACTTGGCCTGCCCTATCTATATCATTTGGGCTATTTTTTGCAGCACTCACTGAATCCTTGCCCAGAATAATACTGTCCCCCTCCTCAGTCAAACTCAGTTTAAAGACTTCCTGATCCATTTTGCGAGACTGTTAGCAAAAACGTTCCAGCCCACGGTTGTAAGGTGCAAGCCATCCCTTGCCAGAAGACCATCTTCGTGGAAATGGAGGCCATGATCCAAAAACCCGAATTGCTCCCAGAGGAACCATCTTTGGAGCCAGTTGTTGATATCCACTATTCTTCTTTCCCTTTGTGGGCCATGTCCTTCCACAGGGAGGAGAGACGAAATGACAACCTGCACATGAAGGCCCTTCTGCTTCCTACCCATAAGCTTGTAATCCTTCATGATGTGGTGAAAGCTGCACCTAGCTGTGTCGTTGGTTCTGACATGAACCAAAAGGAGGGGGTTATGGTCAGTGGTCTTGACCAGTCTCGTTAGCCTCTCTGTTATGTCATTGATTTTGGCCCCATGGAGACAGCACACCTCATGATTGAGCCTGTCCGGGTTGCAAATGTTTGGTTCCATTCCTCTCAGCAAGGAGTCCCCAACCACTAGAACTCGTCTCCTCTGAGGCTTGTCCGGGGTTAGTCGATGAGCAGATTCTGTCATGGCCACCTGAACCTTCTGTTTGTGCTGAGACTGTTGGTGGTGGTGCTGTTGGATTTTGTTCTGCTGGTGTTGGGGTTCCTGTTGCTGGTGTTAATTTCCTCTTGGTGACATTGCATTATCTCTCCCTGGTGTTCCACTTTAACATTAATAAGGTCAAGAACTTGGAACCAATTCTGTAGCTCCAGAGTCTCTGTTTGGCACCTTGCCTTTCTACTCCTGTGTGTCACATTCCTCCAAGCATCCATCTTCCAGTTTCGTGAACCAATTTCCTCATCTGCTAGCTCCTCCGTGCACTGTCTTCAAAAAGGTTCTCTCCTATCAAGATCTCCTCTCTTCCCTAATAATGCAAAGATTCAAAACGTGTGCCTCCAACTGTTGAACTTTCTCCTCCAAGAGAGCGACCAGCTTGAATTTGCTGCAGGTGTACACAACAACATCTTGCGGCAGAAAAAGAAACATGCCACAGCTGTGGCAGGTGACTGCAGCAGCTCCCTCACCCTCCATACTTAATAGTCTAGATAGTTGAATTGGAAAAGGTAAAACTGGGTTTTGCCTTCAAAGTCCCCTGGTAAAACCTATGTTACCTCCCCTGTTTGCCAAGTTTTTATTGTCAACCTTCCGCACTCTCCTCTAGAAATATAAAAGAATAAATACCAAATATTTTTCTAAAACATTCATATACAGTAATGTACTCAACCAAAAAGGAGCAGTGACTGAACACATTCACATCATATGCCACAAGGAAGTATTATCTGCCATATATAGCCAACGTTTAGCTGAAGTTGACAGTTTGTTTCAAAAAAAGGCCTAACAGTGTCCAATGCACCTGAAATGTCAATTTTTGCTACACCATAGTTCTAGGTCTAGAGAAGTTTATATCTAGGACAGTACTCCATTGGCTAATTTCCATTAAAAAGGTTATCTTTCCATCTTTAAATTAAGATTGTCCCACTGATTTAGTTTAGCATGACTATACGGATCAAATTGCAACTGACAAGATACGGTATGCCATCCTATCAACAGAGATTGAGGTGTTGGCAGATACTGTGAATATTCATTTTTGGACAGCAGAAGGAACAATCTACGGATGCTTAGATTATTCCCCTACTGCCGGCTAGCTTGGCAGGAGTCCAAAATTATTTTCTGCTACATCCATTGTCTCCTTTGCTTCACCATCAATTTCATTCTAAAGCCTTGCCTACATTTCACTATTTTTTATTTTGTCTAGCTACCTACTGGGTAAGGATGGATTGCTCCTTGTGCTATCCAAGAATGAATATTCATGGTTATGTGCCAATATTTCATTTTCTGGATTGGCAGGAGGAGGTGGCAATGGTTGCCATTAATTATCACACTGATTGAAGCCCCCTATTCTGACCTATATCTATCTATTTACTGCCAAATAAATGTAGAAGGCTCCTTCCAACTAGCAGCACTACAAACCTCAGTCAAAGATGCTGAAACTGCATACCCTGCACTCATTGTCACGCAGCAAGTGAAGTGAAACCACACAAGCTTTGGTCTTGGCACCCTGGCATAGTCACAGCACAAGAATATACAGGCTTTTAATCACCTAGCAATCATGTTCTTTGATACTCTATTGCCCAATGCCGTAGGATGAAATGACACAAATAGTGCTTCTATCTGCCTAAATTCTGCTGTTCGTCTTATGCCCTCCTTAACTGTCCTCCTTATGTATGCCATTTCTTTTCCAAAGGATTTTTCAGGTTTAGACAGAAATTTGGCAAGTATATATTCTGGAACAGCCCTTGGTTCATTACACACTTTGATAAAAATGTTGGATACAATGTTAGAGTCAGTTTGTTTACACAGATTCTGATTTACGAAGAGTGCAGACAGGTCTGACTCTTTTGGCTGGTGTTACTGAAACCAAAAAGCACCAGTTCAAAAGACAGCATGCATAAGAAGGACTCTCTAAAATTGTTTCAAAAGGTGATTTCATCAACAAACTCATACTAGTTTCAAGTCCCAAGAAGGAAATCTGTGAATGGTCCAGGGAGCCAGCAATGTAGCCCCTTTAAAGAGTCTTTTCATATGAGCATGTGCTGAAAATATATTTCCTTCTGGTCTCAGGATCGTAGATAAAGCCATAACTTCTCTCTTTAATGTGTTCAGTCTTAAACCTTTGCTTATGGCATCCTGTAGGAACCTAAGTACATCAATGGCTTGGATGTTCTCCATATTAACCTCATGAACAAGACACCAAGTTCTAAATGCTCTCCATGTCATATTATAGATTTTACTCAGGGAATCCATTTAGGATGCCAATATAGTATCCATTATCTTCTCCAAATAGACCTGCTGAGTCAAGAATAACCTCTCAACATACACACAGCCAGGTTCAACATACACACAGCCAGTTTTAACCAACCTGGTTTGTGATGAAGCACTGGACCTTGATGGATCATATCTGGCCTTTCTGGCAGCTGCCAAGACATCTTGATAAATATTTGAAGAATAGTCAAGAACCATGGGCAACTAGGCCAATATGCAGCCACTAGTACTACTGTGGCCTCCTCCTGTCATAACTCACCCCCTGGAGGGCTCAGATAACAAGGAGGAGGAGGCTGCAGCAATCTCTGAGTCCAGGGAGAGTTGATTTAGGGCAATAGGGCATCCTGCTCCCAGCAGGACTTGACAGAGGCTGCAGATGCTTAAGATGACATGTACCTGTCCTTCACTGAGAGACAAAGAGAAGCACCAAATTCTCCAGATTTGCATTTGAAAAGTAATGGTAGTTCTAACATACCGAAATTTCATATAAGTTTTAAAGAGTATATTCAGTATGATCAAACAAAACTAAAAGAAAAGTTTACAGAATAATGATTATAGCACGTTCATCATAAAGCTATGCAAAGATGAAAGAATATTCAAAAACATTTAAAAATAAACAACACATGGGTTCCATGAGTGTCAGGAAACCCTGATGAAGAGAATGTTTCCACTTGGAAGAAAGATGAAATACAAATCATATCATATCAAATCAAATCAATCAAGGTGAGAATCTTTGCTGTCAAGGACTTATTCTGCAGAAAAAAGTTCATGTTGGAATATTTTTGCACAGATAACATTTTCTATATAAAAACAAGCTTTCTTTGCAGAAAATGTCATTTGAGCAAATCTTGTTTTCTGTTCAGGAAACCTATGTATTGACTGATGAATCTGAATACTATGTTCCATACTTGATCTGCAGTGCTTGGTATTATTTTCAGCTAAGCCATCATCTTTATCTTCAAGAAGCATAATTGTTTCCACACTCATCCCTTAAATGTCCTTCTGGAATCTGATTCATTCCAAAGCCAGCTGAGTATGTTAAAAGGTTTTAAGAATAGAATCAACGGCATTTTAACAACTTACTGTGTGTTTTCACATCTGTCTTTGTATGTGCTTTTATTTGTACTTGTTTTAATTTTTCCTCAGCATTATTTAGTCACATTATTGGGAAAAGACAGAATGTAAATGAATAAGGAAAGACAAGGAAGACTGAATTGTTAAAGCTTTATAATTTGAATTCCAGTGCATGCGCATATAGATCAAAGGGGTTCTGCCACACTCATCATTGAGGTCATGTGCTCCCTCCAAACAATGTGGTTTCTGTCTCTCTAACATCTAGTTGTGTCCTGATTTATCAAGCTTTTAGTATAAATGTAATTGCACCCAAAATTAGTTTTTTGTACCCTATTTGAACAAAACTAGTCTTTTACTTCTCATGATAAATGTCATAGTATAATGTATGCTTTATATTAAAACAGAAGTCAGTGTGTTTAATTAATAGTAATGAAGACACCTTCTATGAACTAGGTATTTATTTTTCTGTCCTATGAAGAACAGCAAATTATTTATACTTATACAAGACCACATTCCTTCAATGAGCAAACCACACTATCACCGCTATGTTTAGCACATTACCTAATACACCATCAGTGATAACCATGAATAAAGTGATAAGGAATAATTATACCCATAACCGCATATTGATTAACAGAGATTGCTTACCAATAGCGTTTTCAAGTCCATCCAAAATTCCTTGCAACTGTACTGAAAACTCTCTTCTGTTGGGAATTAGATATATATTTGTAGAAAATGCTGGGGAACTACAAAAGAAAATAATATATATTTATCAGCAGAAGATCTTTAGAAAAATTGATAACTTTAAAATGGCTGTGATATTTTAGGATGGAATTTGTACCCCAAGGGAACTTGGAGGGTGACCCCTTCCAAATTTTCTAGAATGTTATTTACCTCTGAATGTCCCCACCACCCCACAGAGGAAACAGGGTAAATTTCACCATGCTTTCCATCTTCTATGGGATATCTGAGGCCCACAAGAGGACTTTGTTTTTCTGAAGAAGTAACACCCAAATCAATTTCCAGGTCCCTTCTTGCTGGAAAAAAAAAAGACTCCTCTGTTTCTTAAATTCGCCAGGAAAAAAAAAACAATTTTGAGAGTATATTAGGGCAAACAAATTTTCAAAAAATTGTTTTCCAAAAGATTTTTTTGTCCCTGTTGTTATTGTGTGTCATCAAGCATTTCCAACTCATGCGGACCCCAAGGCAAACCTATTATGGGGGTTTCCTGGCAGAATTTGTTCAGAAGAGGTTTGCCCTTGCCTTCTTCTGAAGCTGAGTATGACTTGCCCAAAGTCACCCAGTGGGTTTCCATGACCAAGCAGTGATTGAAACCTGGTGTCCAGAGTTGTAGCCCAATGCTCAAATCACTACACTAATACTGGCTTGTTGGGTCCCTAGCACCCCAAAAATGATGCTTGGAAGACACCATGGGCCTGAATTTGACACAGTTAGAAGCTAAAACCTGGATTATCAAATACATTTATATATGGAAGTTCACAGAAGGATTATTTCTTGTCCTCTATCAAATTAACTTGAGATCCAAGCCAAACAGGTTTATTTTGATACAGAGATTAGAAGTCAGTTTATTAGAGGCATTAAAGGTTGTACCAGTTAGCAGATGTGGTTATGACTACCATAAGAAGTAAACCAAATGTTTTTGTTGAAATCACAACAGGAGAACAGGCTTGCAATTTAGGGAGGGGCATTTAGAATTCTCAGCCAGAGGGCTCTTTGGCTTCAATAAACTACAAACCCAGAATTCCAAAGGATGTTGAAAGTGAAGTAATAGCACTATAGCAGTGTAATGTGGAAATGGCCTATGATGAGAAAGAGAGGAGCTGCGGCCATGTAGCTGTCCTACAGAGTTCTGGAAACAGAACCCCTCTAAGAAAGGCTATGGAGGCTGCCATTGCCTAAGTAGAATGAGACTTAAAACTTGGTGGTTGTTGCAACAAGGAAATTGTGTGCTTCCTATGACCAGCATTCATTAGCAATCTGGCTGCAGCTCTGTGTACCAACTGAACTTTCCATATACTCTTCAAAGGCAGCCCAGTACATAGTACCTTTTGCCTTCAAGTCATTTCCAATTTAAGGCAATCCTAAGGTGAGCCTATTGTTACCCTGTATCTTGGGAGTCCTGGAAGGGACACCCAAATATCCAAATATTAACACAAATGGGGAGATTAATTAGAGCACACTTGCTGGCTAACAAGAGGCAGGGTAACTTTAGCGGGGGTCTTTCGCCCAATGTCTACAGAGGCAGGTCAATGAGCCAGGCAGTTTTCAGAATAAACCAGTTAATGTTGTATTGAAAAGCAACATATAAGACAAACAGACACACTGCTAACTTAAAAATAGTAAGAGGAGAGGAGGAGGGAAGCTTAAGGGTAGGCAATACGACACCTGATCAGAGTCCTGGAAAGCTGAAGAAAAAGGCAGCTCAGTGCTGTTTGCGGAGGGGAACTGACAGCAAGGCGGGATGAAATTCAGAAGCAAGCCCGGAGTTCCAAAGAACTCTCAAAATCAAGGGGTTTATATAGCAGAAATTGTGCCTGAGGGCCATACCATAAACGTTGAGAACAAAGCAAGTTTTGAAATGAACAAAGGCTCGGAAAAGAGTCTAAACTGCCACTATCAGATGAGCGCTAGTAGATCAACAGTGTGGCCAGTGTGCAAATTGGGGAGCACTTAACATAGCCTTGTTAGTCATTGGCGCAAATCCAGCATCATTGTAAAACAAAATGAAACTGCAAGCCAGGTCCCAGAGCAATCGACCAAGGCTTTTGAAATGCCCGCCTGATAGGGGAAGTTGGAAATCCCTGTCATTAACAGCTGCTCCTTGTGTCGGGGGACCCTTGCAAATACATGAGCCAGGGTGCCAGTAAAAGGTCAAATTATCTGATATCAAAAGAGATATCTATAGTGCTATCAAAGTCCAGGTCTGAACCACAGTAACACTATCACAGGGTTTACTGGGGCTGAGAGTATGTGATGTGCTCAAGATCACCCAGAGAGTTTCCATGGTCAAGCAGAGAATCAAACCCTGGTCTCCAGGGACATAGTCCAATGCTCAAACCACTACACCACACTAGCTCTCCATAGTATCTTATTGTAAACAAATTGGGATGTAACTAAGTCATGTGTCACTGTGGCCAAGACAGATATCCCAAGAAATGGATAGAGCTGGTACATTAGCTTTAACTATGCAAACATACTCCTGACCACTAGAAACCTAAGCATCAGGGTCAGGCCTGAATCCAGTACACCCAAGCTGCAGGCATGTATGATGTACCCATGTATAAGACGCACCCCATTTATACACTGGCAAATACTATTTACCAGCATATGAGACACAGTGGCGTATAAGACGCATCTCATTTTCAAGCAGTATTTTTCAGGAAAAAAAGTGAGTCTTATACACCAGCAAATACAATAATCAGTGGGAGTGTAATCCCATTCAGCACAGGCTGTAACATTATTCCCTGATCTGCCTTTATTCTGAGCAAGAGCACCTCTGTTTTGTCTGGACAGCATTTCAACTTCTTCACCCTCATCCAGTCCATCATTGCTCAACAGGCACAGGTTTAGAACAGTTTCCTTAGACTGTGATAGAAAGGAAAGATAGAGTTAGGTGTCATCAGCATAGTAATAACACCTGACCCCAAAACTCTGGACTACCTCTCTCAATGGCTTCATGCATATAATAACAGCAAGGGAGAAAAAGTTCTAAGAGATGCTGCAAGCCAATGGCCAAGGAATCAAAGAGGAGTTCTTTCTGGGTTTGTCTCTCTGGGAAGAAACTGAGCAACTGCAAATCAGTGCCTCCAAGTACTATCCCAGTGAGGCAGCCCACAAGGATACCATGGTCAATGATATTCAATGCTGATAGGAGGTCTACAAGAACCAACAGGGAAATATTTCCCCTGTCCAGTTCCTAGTGAAGCTCATCCACCAAGTGACCAAAGCTGTCTCCATCCCGTGATCAGGCCTGAAATTGAAATGGATCAAGATGTTCATTCATAAAACCCTGGAGCTGAGATGCCAACACACACTTCTGAACCTTGCCCAAAAACTGAGTATTGGAGACTGGCTAATAATTATACCATAGAGTAGGATGTGTTGCCTATGGCAAAACAAAGAAAATATTGATGTTGCAGCCCTACCTGGATATCAAAAGATGCATCTAGAACAGTGGTTCTCAACCTGGGGGTCGGGACCCCTTTGGGGGTCACACGACCCTTTCACAGGGGTCGCCTAAGACCTCGCTTCAAGCCCTTTTCAGGTTGAGCTTCTGACACTATGATAATGGTTGGGGGTCACCACAACATGAGAAACTGTATTAAAGGGTCACGGCATTAGGAAGGTTGAGAACCACTGATCTAGAAGGTCTATCATGACAAAACAATCACCTAATCTCAAAAAGGGGCAATACATGACCAAGTAATCACTGTGAACTTCTTTGCATGGGTAAAATAGTTCAAACCTCTGAGGTCCAAAATGAGACAAATGTTACCACGGTTCTGACATGCCCAGTGATAGCACTGGATATCGCCTTGATATCAAACTTATTTGGCCTTCACTTGATCTTTCTCTGCCACCCTGCTCCATGTGTTTGCAAGGGCCACCGGACAAGCACGTAAAAAGGCGCGGCCGGTAATGGTTGGACATTCCAATCCCCATTTAGGCAGGCAGATTAATACCACTCCGTTGCTTCAGGGACCACTTCTTGCAGACACACCTTGCTTAAGCGCGACTTTACACAAAGACGCACGGCCCTGAGCCGGCACCCTCTCAATACTGATCTATTTGCATACTGGCTACACTATTGTTATCCAGCGCTAAGCTAATCATGTAAAACTTGACCTTTTTCAACGCTTTTGTCCCGCTCCAAATTTCCTTTGTTCTCTCTGAGCATGGCATGGCCTGTAGGCACAATCCACCCTATAAAAGGTCCCCAATTCCGAGTCCTCCTCGGATCACTCCTGAGTTTCATCCAGCCTTGCTGTTGGTTTGTCCAGAGAGCTCCCCTCAGTGAATTGCGCTGAGCTTTCTTCCCTGCAATTCTCCACTTCTCTCCAGGACTACGAGATAAGGTGTTGTATCACCCATCCCCCGAAAACTCCTATTTCTAATTTCTTAGTTAGCTGTGTGCTTGTGGTGTCTTTTCTGTTGTTTGTCCATTAATAAAGCTATTATTTTACTATTTTAAAACTGTCTGACTACTCTTCTGACCTGACGCTGTATACATAGGGTTGCAAGATCCCTGCTAAGTTACCCTGCCTCTCATTAGCTTAAGAGAATGCTCGAGTTAATTTCCCCATCTTGTGCTTTTATTTGGTTATTTGGGCATCCCTCCTGGGACTCCCAGAATACAGGGTAACACAAAGACCTCCATCCTTTTTCAGCATAGTAAAATACTGACTGTAAAACCCTGCTTGAGCCTGATGAGGAGGGGCCCTCTGAACCATTCTCATCTGCAAGAAGGTAGTAACCTCATCTCTGAGGACTGGAGATGATTTTGTAATCTGAAGATGTCCTAAAGAGGGAAGGTTTCAAGTTATATGGAGTATCCGGACAGAATGTTGGTAAGTATCCTTTGAATGTTAGTAAAGGTACACCAAAGGTGGTAATGGTGTAATAGAATGGCCACTGCTAATGCCCCGCGCTGAGCTTTCTTCCTTGCAATCCTCCGCTTCTCTCCAGGACTACAAGATAAGGTGTCGTATCACCCATCCCCCCGAAAACTCCTATTTCTAATTTCCTAGTTAGCTGTGTGCTTGTGGTGTCTTTTCTGTTGTTATCCAGGAAGAGATAGCATGGAAATAGAGTTTGGTAGGAGTGGAGTCAATGATAGCATTTAGAAGATGAACAAGTTTTCTTAAATGAAGTAGACTTGTATTTTGAAGATCTATATGAATCCTTCCAATTTGACAACACTACTAAGGCTGCTGAATAGATCTTCCAGGAGGTTCAGAATGGCTAGAGACAGAGTAAGGCTTTCTTCAAAAAGGTCTGAGCATGAGAGGCCTGACCATGAGGCCTGACCATGAGTCGCATTGCTGTTTTTCTCACCTTATAATAAATAAATAAATAAATAAAATTTTATTTGTTACCTGCCTCTCCCCAAGGCTCGAGGTGGAGTACAGCACAGATAAAACTAAAAACAAATTATGTTCAAAACACACTAAGACACAAACCACTGAAAATACAAATATACCACAATTAAAATACAGCACAATTAAAAGTACAATTAACAGTATAATTTGCAGATGGTCAAGTACTGTCTCCTGCAAATAGTGCTGCATGGAATAAGACCCACCCTCAAATGGTAGATCATCAATTCAAGATCTAAGTATCAGAGGACACAATCACAGAGTGAAGTCATGCATGTCTGCAAAGAACAATGGAAGTTGAGATCACTTTCAAGGAGCAGCTGGCCTCACATCAAGTTGTGTTGATTCCTGTTGCAGCTAGACTTTGTGTCTCTGGAGAAGGTTGACAAGGTGTCTGTATTTCTGAGATACAAAAGCTATAACTCTTCCAAGAGCAGCTGCCAGGAAAGCTTGATCATTGCTTACATAAAGCAGCAGAAGAGTCAATCTTCTTCCAATCAAGCTCACCTTCCTCCCTTCTCCATCTGGTGGAGTAGAGTGAGGTGACTTGACACCTTTAGCCTGAGAAACCTCCATAATGATAGATTTGGGAGCAGGATGTGTTACCCTATATGTTGGGGGTCCTGGGAGGGGCACCCAAATAACCAAACAACAACGTAAGATGGGGAAATTACGCTCGAGCACTCTCTTAAGCTAACGAGAGGCAGGGTAACTCTAGCTAGGATCTTTTACCCTATGTATACAGTGTCAGGTCAGAGAGCGGCTAGACAAGGTTTTAAAGTAACAAATAATATTTTATTGAAGACAAACAACACGAAAGACATGACATACACTAACTAACTGAGAAACAGAAATAGAGAGTTTTTGGGGAATGGGTAATACGACACCTGGCCTCGTAGTCCTGGAAAGAAACGGAGGTTGCAGGGGAAGAAAACTCAGTGCGGTTCGCTGAGGGGGCAACTCGCTGGACAAACCTAAAGCAAGGCGGGATAGCAGTCTGGAGTGTTCCGAGGAGGGCTCGGAAAAGGGGACTTTTTCTAGGGTGGGTTTTACCTACAGGCTATGCCATGCTCGGTGAGAACAAAGGAAATTTGTAGCTGGACAAAGGAGTTGGAAAAGGTCAAGTTTTACATGATGAGCTTAGCGCTCGATGACAATAGTATGGCCAGTATGCAAATGGCCCAACATAAAGGAATGGCTCGGCACTCGGCCGTGCGTTTTGTGCAGATTCACGCTGAGCAAGGCTGGTTTGCAAGAAGGTTTTTCCCTGAAGCATCGGAGAGGCTTAAGTTGCCCGCCTAAATGAGGTTTGGAATGTACAACCATTAGCGGCCACGCCTAATACATACTTGTCCGGTGGACCTCTGCAAACACATGGAGTAGGGTGGCAGAGAAAGGTCAAGCAAAGGCCAAATTATTTGATATCAAAAGGATATCTAGTGCTCTCACCAGACATATCATAACAATCCCCCCCAAAAAATGGGAGATATTGGGACAATATTGATCATTTTTCCAATTAAACATTTACACTGAATTTAGAGCCGAATAAGGGGCTACTGTTCCGGGGTCGTATCACTCCAAGGGTAAATGGGGTTTGCATTATTACTAACTAGTAAGAACAGTCCCTATCTAACCAAAAACCTACGGCTAACTACAAACATACAGACAAACACAGAATTAACAATGGCTGAATGGCAAATAGCAATCAATAACAGCAATAGCAATGAACGTTGGTCAATGAAAGAATCCTCCCATCAATGGAGAAAGCAAAACAACAATGCAATATGGAAATACTGTGGCGAGGTGGGCAGAGTGGGGTGATCCAGTGGAGAACGGGCAAAAGTAACGCTTGGTGGAGAGCGGGCAACAAGCAGCAGTCCGGTGGAGAATGGGCACTGGCACACAGTTCCTTATGGGTTCTGGAGCAAACGTTCGTCATCCGGGGGAGGCGAGGTGCAAGCAAAAGTCTCTGTACACCACCACCACCCCGGGTACAGGAAAAGTTCGGTGGCTGGAACACGCAGCAAATAAGGACAAAATGTGGAAAGTGGGCACAAAGTCCAAAGTTGAAGTCATGCTAGCCAGGGCGTGCTAGCCTTTTGCAGAATGGGGGTTGCGGGAGCGGCAAGTAGAATAGTCCAAACAGCAGGGAACCTTGCAGTTCATGGAGGAATGGCAAGCAATTTGTAAAAGTCCATTGGGGAATAGCTGGAACCGGATCCCCACCTACGGCTACAGGAACAAGAAGTCGTCTCGGGCTGGTCCCCCAACTGGAATGGTGGATTTTCGGGGCATACCCCCCCCTCGGTGCCCGGAGGTGTGGGCGTATCCGGGGATGGTCTTGGCTTTACTGGAACCATCGACCTATTGGTCATAGAAGAAAGACTGACATAGATTATATCCAATATAGTAAACAAATGCAAATGGATGGCACGGAGCCTGTCGGAAGCTGAGTTCGAGTCTTGAAGACTGAGGATGATGGGAGCCTCAGTGAGGCTGTTAACAAAATGCCAGGCAAAGCTGAATGACATGGAGGAGACAGGGGTGACTGCCTCAGACCTTGGTCATTGTAAGGTGGAAAGCGGTCTGACCGCACCTCGGTAGAGGGGCCTCCAAGCGAGAGGAACCGTCTGGGGTGGACCGGGCTTGCATACTGTGCTTCATCCGGTATTTCACCAGAGAGCTTGTCTAATACAATCAACATGTAAGCTGCTCCTGCTATCAGGGGCACTCTGTTGTGGATGGGGCCTGCAAAGCTCCAGAATCCGATGGACAACCTGAGTCGGGGCTCTGTTTCACACAACTACACATAAGTTGCCCCTGTTGGACACTTTAATATGAACTGGGCCTGGAGCCACAGCATGTAATATGAGAGAATTTGTAATACAATCTTTGGTTGAATTAGGTTGGACTCTGGTCCTTGGTTGGACTAGGTTAGACTCTGGCTTCCGCCTGAGGGCGGAGGCTCCCAAAAATGGTGAAAAAGAAAGATTTAACAGAGACAAGTGAGTGTACGCTTGCTCGTTGCCAGAGCGGACGCTGACTCTCCCGGAAATTGTCCAGGATGGTGGGACATACGTATGCAAATGTTCTAATAACACATGCAAATGGGGAACAATGCACCGGGGCCATGCATCCTCGCCAATTCTGTGGGTCTCCGGCCCTTATGGGACGTCGGAGGCACGTTCCAAGTTTAGAAGGACAAGGCCGAATCACGTGGGATGTGGTGTAGTGGCTTGGACTGTTCTCACCCTAACAATCCAGGCTTTGAAGGCGAAAGAGAAGAGAGGTTACTGGGAGGTGGGAGATAATCTGGTTGGTGGACCAGAACTCCAGAGTCAGACCTGGTTCCACTGAGGGGGAGCCACCCATGGCTCGCCCTTTCGTCCCCAGGAATGCCTTGCACAAGATCATCCCTCAGTGTGAGAGATGGCAGGCGCTCCAGCCTGACTCACATTCCTTCCTCAGGGTGCCCGGGCTGACTCTGTAGGCCCGATCCACCTCAGAGGCTACAGGGAGACCTCGGGTCAGCCAACCCTGTTGGTCTCCCGCCAAAAGCGGTTACAAAAGCAGACTAAACAAACCTACAACACTAAACCAAAACAACTACAAAACTACAGGTGGAACTATTTACAGTTATTGGGAGCTTGGGAGGGGTCGCCACTCCACCTCCGCTCCGCACAGACGGGGGCCATTCAACTGTTGTCGAATGCCTCGTAGATCAATACAAACGTCTCCAAAAGATTAATGGTTGGTACTCCCTTGCAATTCAAGGAAGTCCAGCAAACTAGAGGGCTCACATTGGGTCTTTGGGCACTGGGATCTTCTGGCTCTGGGGTTGCCACAGAGGTGGGATCAACCAGCTGACCCTTCCATTCCTTCGTGAGGGTTCCCAAGACTGCCTGCAAGAGCGCCAACATTTGCAGTACCTGCAGGAGCGGCCACATTTGCTCCTGGGTTGGGACCCTTTTACACAATCCGGTGTGGAGACCTGGGTTAGGCCCAAGGACCTCAGAAACAACAGCCTTGCTAGGTAGGACGGCGATTGTCAGGGGACTATAAGTCGTCTTGCCCCAGCTAACAATTACCCATGTCACAATCAAAATGCTGCCAGGGCCCTTAAAGGCAAAGTGGTGGCAAAACAGCCAAACGGAGGGGCTGGCAGTAGCCAGGTCTGCCTCCATGCAGCATTTGGAATTCTCCATTACTGAAATCTCCCAGGCTGGACTACAGCAAAAGGGAGTAAGTGGAGTCAAGTTGGGGGGGATGCCAGGGGGTGTGCCGTTGCTAACCTGGGTTCTGGCTTGGTAGGAGCCTCTTGCCGCTTGACTCCGCAGTCCCACAAGAAATTCCCTTGAAATAAGGCACAGAGAGAGGGTGGACTCTCTCTGCCAAGATCTCAAGGAAATCCCGGGGGAAACTGCTGGTTTCTAGCAGGGGCTCAGAGCAGAGACAATGGAGAGTTCTGGAAGCTTGGGGCTGGCTTCCGCTGGCAGTGTGCTCTCCCTTTCCTGGCACTCACACTGGCTGGCAACGCTCGGTGCCTTGTCTGGTTCTGTGGGGGCTTCCTCCTGAATCTCAGCCTGGTGCGATCCTTCTTGGTGCTCTGAAAGCAACATTGTCTCCAAGGTGGCTGGATTCGCACTCGGGGCCAAGTCAGAAGGGGCTGCAATCTGCCTGGCTCTGGTGCGTCCTGGGCGCTTGTTTCCCGTGAAGGGCTTAGGTTGGGGTCCCCCCCCCGCTGTATCCGGGCAAACGGATAGCGTCTGGGGTGGGCTCACCCTGTCTTCTCAGGTTACAGAGCAGCACTTCTGGTGCTGCTCCGGAGGCTGTAGGAGGGGTGGCAGGAGTTTTGTCCCTCTAGGTCCCAGTGCCTGCCTTCACCATAGATCTACCCCATCTGTTGGGCTTCAGTCGAGCTACAACCCTCTGGGGGAGATCCCGGGACCCAGGGCACCTCTATCCTGAGAGTTCTAAGTCAGGGAAAAACCCAGCTGGAAGAGGACCTTTGGTCACTGCACTCACAGGCTGGCTATTTCCCAGCAGTAGATGCCGATCTAGGGCATCAAGGAGCTCGCTCATGGGTCTTCCGTTGAATTGGGACATGTCCAATCCACACTTGCGTAACAAACTCCAAATTCTAGCCCTAGCGGAGGGGAGCGTCTGGACCGTGGGATCTTGCCCACCAGAAGTCTCCCCAGGAGGGCCGGACTCAAAGGGCTGTTTGGGGGCACTGGGCTGCTGTGGGGGACTCCGTGCCTTGCCTGGCTGGCTGCGGGTGCCTCCTCCCTGTCACTGCCTGTTCAATTGGTATGCTGGGTGCGAGTTCCAATTCCCTCTTGGAATGGAATTCGGCATAGACTTCCTGTGCTGGCAATGGGGCCCATAATTGGAGTATGTGACCTCCGCTATGGGTTCCTGGCTCCCTGCGTCTTGTTTCTGGGTCTTAATGGGGGGTCTGAGGGAGCCAGCCTCACACAGCAGGTCAGCGACCCTGCAGAGGTTGTTCCCAAATTCCTCCCACGGTGTCGTGGCCAGATCCACCAGACCTAGGGCCATCTTTGTCTCGTGGTTCAAGCCTCCATATAATAGAGTCTTGAACTCCACGGTATCAAAGCTGTACCCGCGGGCGATCAAGGGGACCTTCTCAGCCAGAATGGCCAGCAGCTGCTTCTGCGCCACGTAAGCCTCAGGGTTCTCACGAGGACCCTGTTGCTCCATGACGTAGAGCACACAAGCACTCTGACCGGGCCAAAGGATCTTCACTACCTCCCTCATCCAGTCGTGGGCCTCGAGCCTAACCAGGCCGTGAGCTGCCACAGCTGATTCAAGGGTAGGGAGCTCAGACGGGGACATGCAAAGACGAGCCAATTGGGTCAGGTCCTGGCCATTGGCTGTTGGGTGAGAGTGTATCACCGCGTTCAACCACATGATGCCGGTGGACTGCGTTAGGGGGCCCAATTGGTCGGCAATGGTTTTCGCCTTGGTGGCACGCCAGGGGACCCTAGTCTCTGTGATCTGTGTCTCCTGTGTTTCTGCTCTCTTGGAGTTGCCTTCTCCTATGGGGACGGTCCTGCGTGTCATGGATCACGTCTCAACTGGGTGGACTGGGACCTTAGGATCACTCCAATCCAGATTAACGGGAGGGAAGGCCAGAGCTTCCTCCGGCAGGGGCTCCCTAGACAAATCCTATGCAAATGAGGGGAGCAGCTCCGGGCACACAGCTGATATCAGGGCCTTGCATGTTTGGAGCTGACTCTTGAGTGCAGCAATTCGCTTAAGGCAGGCCGCGTGACTAACAGCCTCATGCTGTTCTTTAAGCTGTCCAACCATGAATTTGGCCGCAGCTCAGGCGTGATCCAGCTCAGCCTCTAAGGCGTGGGCTTTCTCTTCCAAAGTCTGGGCAACTAGGGTGAGGTCACTTAATTTCTGGGCGGAGGCTTGCGCGATGGACTCTAAAGTTACCTTGTCCGCTCGCAATGCCTCAATTTTGGCTTGAAGCCGGGTGTTCTCCATTTCCACTGCTCCTAGCCTACCCTGGGTCTCAACTAGGGCACAGCTAGCGTCTCTGGCCGGAAGCCAAAGTCCCCAAGCGGCCAGCGCATCCTTCGCTGGTCCGAATGGGTTCTTAGACTTACGCGCCAGGGCATAAATTTCTCTGAGGAAAGTAAAGGGATCTGCCGTCTGGAAGACAGAGTCCTTCCAGGGGCATTTTCCTTTACTTAAAACCCATTTTTCCAATTTTTTTCCTCGCGCATGAGGTCCTTAACTGTACTGGGGCTTTCCTTAGCCATTTCCTTTTTTTTTTTTTTTAAATTTTTATTAATTATATAACTAAATCACAAATACAAAACAAGAAAAAAAAATTAAACACCATGTGATATACATAATAGTGAATTAAAAAAAATAATTTTTTTTCTTTTTCTTTTTTTTCTCTTCTCTTAAGCAATACTAACTTTCATTGTTATTTTGCACCTTTACCCTTAAATTTATAAATCTGTTCAACTATTATAATTTCACATTTAATTCAATATTTTTCACATCCCCTTTAATCTATTTCTATTGTTAATTCTTTTAACTTTTTTTTTAAAAAAACATTGACATCACTTATCCTTTTAAATCTATAAATCACAAGTTTAACACACACACCTACTAAGAATTACAAAATATACAACATAAAAGAAAAACAAAACTAAAACTAAAAAATACCCACCCCCCAGAGCCAACTTTTTATTTAATCCACTTTCCAAAATTACCATTCTTCTTTTGACAGGGTAGTATTACTATCTCTTTTCAAAACTTTATCCAAAAATATTTTCCAAATTTCTTCAAAATCATTCCCTTTAACCAAACCTTTCATAAACCTAATTCTACATGTTAGTTTATCATTAATTGCGATTTTCCACACTTCGTTATACCATTCCTCTATTTGAAATTTTTCATTTGCTTTCCATTTTTTTGCTATTATTAATCTCACTGCAGTTAACAAATTTGTTATTAATTCTTTCTTTACTTGAGTACACTCAACCTTATCATATATAGATAACAATGCAATATTTGGACATACTGGTATATCTGCTCCTATAATCTCTTTTATCTCTTTAAAAACCTTTTGCCAAAACTCCATTATCTTATTGCAATTCCACCACATATGCATATATGTACCAATTTCTTGACATCCTCTCCAACATAATCTTGAATATTTCTCATCTATTTGATTTAATTTCACTGGAGTCAAGTACCATTTCCACACTAATTTATAATAATTCTCTTTTATTCTTATTGATAATTTTTTTAAATGACGTTGTTTCCAAATTTTTCTCCATTCTTGTATATCTATATTTTGTACTATCTCTTCCTCCCATATTTTTCTAAGAAAATCCTCTTCTTGTTCTTTTGCTAATATTTTATATATTTCACTTGTAATACCTTTTAGTATTTCATTTTCTTGCATATTTTCTCTTTGAATAATAATTTGTTCAAATTTAGTATATTCTTTAAAATCCTTAACATATCTTTTCATACTCTTTGTCCATTGCTCTAATTGTATATAATTAAACCAGGATATTTTAGTTTCCTGCAATCTCTCTTTCATTCTATCTTTATTTATCATTATTTTCATCCATTCTTTTAATCTATAAATTTTTTGTTTTTTTATTTCTTTCTCTATTATTTCTCTTAAATTTATTGGAAATTTTTCCATCATCACTATCGGAGTTAATATTGATATATTCGGTATTAATTTTCTTTTATTTTTTTTCCATATTTCTATTATATTTTTTATAAAAGGATTTTCTATCTTCTCCATTTCTTTCTTTGAAAAATTCCTAAAAATATATTTTCTAATTTTGTCTCAATATTCATATCTTCTATCTCTAACCAATCTAAATCACCCTTTCCTGAAACCCCCTCTATGATATATCTCAATTGATTTGCATAATAATACCATTTTAAATTTGGAAGTTCCAGGCCACCTTCTTTTTGACTTTTATACCAATATTTCTTGTTAATCCTCGATTTTTTATTTCCATTACAAAAATTATTTAATATCTTTTGCCACTCCTTTAATTCTTCCTCTGATATTTTTATTGGTAGCATTCTAAACAAAAAGTTAATTTTAGGTAAAATTTTCATTTTTACCACTGCTATTCTACCAAACCACGATAGCTTTATATTTTTGTACTCCTCTAATTTCCTTTTTGTTTCTAATCTTAATTTCTTGAAATTTTTTTCCTGTAATTCTTGTAAATTTTTTGTAATCTCTATTCCTAAATATTTAATTGATTCTTTTATTTTAAGTAATCCTCTTTTACTACTTATAAATTTTTGTACTTCTTCTTTAGTATAATTAAATAACATTATTTCTGATTTGGCCCAATTTATTTCTAATCCCGTCTTCTCCCCAAACTCTATTAAATGTTTATCTATCCTATCTATCTTTTCAATTGGATCCTTAATTGTCAACAATGTGTCATCTGCAAATAAGCTTATTTTATTTTTTTCCTTAACTCCAATTCCTTCCAAATTCTCATCATTTCTTATCACATTCGCTAACATTTCTATAACTATTGCAAATAAAACTGGAGATAATGGACATCCTTGTCTCGTTCCTCTTGTTATTTGAATCTGTTCTGTAAATCCATCATTTACCATCACTACAGATGTATTATGTGAATACAATTGATTTATTAACCCTTTAAATCTCTCTCCTAATCCTATTTTATTTAAAATTGTTTTTAATGCCGGCCATTCCACACAATCAAAGGCTTTAAATATATCTAGGGCTAAAATTCCAGCTTTTTGTTTATCTCTGTCCATTATATTTATTTTATTTATCGTTTTCCCTATTAAATTTGCCATCTGTCTTCCTTGAATAAAACCACATTGATCTTTATGTATATACTTATAAATAAATTTATTTAACCTCTTCGCCATTATTGCTGTCAAGATTTTTGCATCTTGATTTATTAAAGATATTGGTCTATAAGAACCTGGATCCATAGGATCCTTATTTGGTTTTAAAATTAATATTATTAGTGACTGCTTCCATGATAATGGAATTTTTTCACCCCTCAATATACTATTATATAACACTTTTAGTTTAGGAATTAAACCTTTTTTAAATGTTTTATAATATTCTGGACCTAGTCCATCCAATCCTGGTGATTTTCCTCCTTTTAAATTATTTATTACTTCTTCTATTTCCTCTTCTGATATCATTTCTTCCATCAATCCTTTATCTTGTTCTGTTAATCTTACTTTCCAATTTTCATTAATATACTCCTCTATGTTCTCTAAAGATTTATCTTCTGCTGAATACAATTCTCGAAAAAATTCCTCAAATATTTTTAATTTCTCTTTCATCAACCTTTTTTCTTTACCAAATTTATCTTTAACTACGCCAATCATATTTCTAGTTTTTTTTGATTGTACTGATTTAGCCAGCATTTTAGAATTTTTATTACTATATTCAAAGTATTCCCTTTCCAAGTATATTAGATTTTTCTGAACTTCGTCCATTTCTATCTTTTCTAATTCATCTCTTTTTGCTTGTAATATTATTAATTTCTGTTTAGTTCTATCTATTATATAATCATTCTCTAGTTCCTTTATTTCTTTTTCTAATTTTAATTTTTTCTCTCCTAATTGTCTCTTTAATTTGCTTGATTCTTTAATGCATAATCCTCTTACCACTGCCTTCATTGTATCCCACAATACATCTTGTGTTACTTCCTTATTGTTTATATCCCAAATTTCTTGCCACTCCTTCTCTATTTTATTTACTATCTCCTTATAATTAAATAACTTAGTATCCAGTCTCCACCTTTTTGCTTCTCTATAATTCCTTTTCATAGTTATATCCAAGTTCATCAGAGCATGATCTGTCACTTTTATTGTTTCAATTTCTGTATTTATTAATCTAGGTATCATATTCTTTGAAACAAAAATATAATCTATTCTTGAGTAATTTTTATGAACTGATGAATAATACGTATATTTCTTTTCTTCACCCTTCCTTAGCCATTTCCTTACAAAAAACTACCACTAACAAACCACAAACTGCAGGACCAAAACTGGAGTGACAGGTAGGATCACCTAGACCTCTTGGGGGAACTCAGGAAACGAACTCTCTGGAACTACGTTAGGAAAGAGGGATGGGAACCAATCTCCAGCCTGCCCAAATAAAGTCACTCTGGTACACCCAGGCCCAGTTTTACACCTCGACAGCACAGGGGACGAGAGGACGAAGAAACGGTTGGCAGATAGGGAGGTCACCTAGACCCAGGGGACACCTGCAGGAGTACTCGCCTGTCTGCAGGTGTGGTAACGAACACAACGGAACTTACACCACCGCCTGGCCAAGCAGCAGGGGAAGAGGAACAAGGAACCAAAACCAAACCATCTCTAACTGGATTTCTGGGAGAGGGGTACCTTCTTGCACCACCGGCTAAACCGCTAAACCCCAAGACTAAGTCGGGACTGCCACCCGATCCTAGTCGGCTAGCCAAATCGGGGATTCCTACCCGCAAACTCTGAGAGGCCGGGACTCTCACCCGCGTCTCTACCAACGCAAAGCCAAAACCAAAACTACAGCGCAAAGGGGGAGGGAACACAAGGAAAGAGTACAAGGGGGCTTGCTCCTTCTGTAAGTACTCTCGTGTGCCTTGCTGCTAAGATGTTGGATGTGTGTAGACTGTTCCTCACGTGCTAGGCCTAAAACATGTAAAATCCCAGCCCACGATAGACCCAAGGTGGGGAAGTGATTCCCAGGACAAGACAAGAAGAAGAGAACTAACTCACACACAGACACAAAACACATGCACTAACTTGCCTAACAGCAATCTAAAAACAGCTCTACTGACCATTCCCTAGGTCAGCACCGCCGGATTTGAGGAGGTTTGTGACTCCTTCTCAAAATGAGGGTACCAGGGCTACCCACGTGGCTCTACCACTCTGTTACCCTGTATGTTGGGGGTCCCAGGAGGGGCACCCAAATAACCAAACAACAACGCAAGATGGGGAAATTACGCTCGAGCACTTTCTTAAACTAATGAGAGGCAGGGTAACGCTAGCTAGGATCTTTTACCCTATGTATACAGTGTCAGGTCAGAGAGCGGCTAGACAAGGTTTTAAAGTAACAAATAATATTTTATTGAAGACAAACAACACGAAAGACATGACATACACTAACTAACTGAGAAACAGAAATAGAGAGTTTTTGGGGAATGGGTAATACGACACCTGGCCTCGTAGTCCTGGAAAGAAACGGAGGTTGCAGGGGAAGAAAGCTCAGTGCGGTTCACTGAGGGGGCAACTCGCTGGACAAACCAACAGCAAGGCAGGATAGCAGTCCGGAGTGTTCTGAGGAGGGCTCGGAAAAGGGGACTTTTTCTAGGGTGGATTTTACCTACAGGCTATGCCATGCTCGGTGAGAACAAAGGAAATTTGTAGCTGGACAAAGGAGTTGGAAAAGGTCAAGTTTTACATGATGAGCTTAGCGCTCGATGACAATAGTATGGCCAGTATGCAAATGGCCCAACATAAAGGAATGGCTCGGCACTCGGCCGTGTGTCTTTGTGTAGATTCGCGCTGAGCAAGGCTGGTTTGCAAGAAGGTTTTTCCCTGAAGCATCGGAGAGGCTTAAGTTGCCTGCCTAAATGAGGTTTGGAATATACAACCATTAGCGGCCGCACCTAATACGTGCTAGTCCGGTGGACCTCTGCAAACACATGGAGTAGGGTGGCAGAGAAAGGTCAAGCAAAGGTCAAATTATTTGATATCAAAAGGATATCTAGTGCTCTCACCAGACATATCATAACCATGATAACAGATGGTGGAACAGAAACCCTGTGTCTTTTTGAACCCAATAGAGGTTGTGTATACACCACACTGTGACATATACAGCATAATGTTGGTGGTTTAAACTGGTGAAGCTGGTGGTTTAAATTGGTTTAAACTGTGATTCTTTAAGCTTGGATAGTATAGGTAAGAGTGGTAGCACCACAGCAGCCCCCCAGTCAAACTGAATGTCCTGGAATCATAGAGTTGGAAGAGATCCTGGGGCCATCAAGTCCAACCCCCTGGAACTCTGGATCTTATTCTAGAAGCAGAGGTATTTACACCTGGATACCTAAAGCTCTGGCCATCCTAAGGATCTGTTCAGTTTTTTTAAGGAGACAAAGACGTAATGTCACCTATCTCATCTAGAGAAAAAGAGTTAAGAGGAAAAAGAGAGGAGGGAGATGAGGACAAGAAGTCAGACTCATCCAAGGATGACACAGATCTTTCCCTTGACACCACTGCAACCAGATCTAGAGGTGAACATTTCAGTACCAATGCTACTGGATGCCAATGTGGAGAATTGCTGTAAGAAAGGCTCCAGAACAGGCGGTATAGTCATCAGAGGTCTGATGCCACAGGAAGAGAAGAGTAAGCAAAAGAAACAGCAAGAGACTGCTGTAAAGAAGTAATTAGTGTAACTGTAGAAAGTTGTACTGTACTTGGCATCGATGCATTCAGACATGCAAAGATGGTTAAAGGTTCGGAATATTGTTGAGGAGGCAAGGTCTGAGTGGAAAGCTATATATCTTGGGCATGTCTCCAATTAGAGTCATAAGGAGAGTAATCACTGGCATAAGATGAAAAAAGAGATGGAGAACACTGTGAATGTGGTCGATCCCAAGACTCATAGTCCCTCTCTTGCTTGTATCTGAATAAATAGAGTAAGGTAAATATCTGGCATAGTTGCAGTCATAATAATATCAGTGCCAAGGAGAGGATGTCAACGTCAAACAAAATCACTCAGTGAAAGGGTCGTATGCATGTCTCCATAAAACTTGTTTCTGCAGAAGCCAATCATCCAGGCATGTATAGGACTGAACTCCTTGAGTACTGAAGAAAGAGATGGCTACTGCCATGCATTTCATGAAGACTCTTACAATAGTCAAGAGACAGAATGGAAGTACCTTATACTGGTATAGTTCTTCTCCTATTGCAAAATGAAGGTATTCCCTGTGGTGCAGGCAGTTGGTGATATGGAAATATGCACCTCACAGGCCAATCAAAGTGAACCAGTTGCCCTTCCACAGACATAGAAGGATGGATGATAAAGTTACCATTTTGAAACTGTGAGGTCAGATGTAACTGTTCATACTGCATAGATTTAGTATGGAGCACACCCCGTCACCTTGCTTTGGAACAAAAAAAAAGGGGGGGAAATAGCTGTCGTACTTGTAGCATCTGGAATCTTCTCCACAGCATCTTTGAGCAACAAAGCAGCAACCTCGCCTCCCAAGATTGGGTTTGGTGAAGTAGTCTGGAATTTGCCAACAGGAGAAATATTTGAAAATGCAATGGCATACCCCAAATGGATGATAGTTAGAACCCAGGAGACAGTGCTGATCTTCTGCCAATTAGAATAACAGCAGAACAGCTTTTGGGCTGTGGATGGTAAAGGACCAAAGAATTGAAACTTAGGTTGTGGAAGCATCCTATGGAAGAAGTCAAAACTAAGACTTCGATGAACCAGCAGACTTCTTAGAAGCAGACAGGTGATGCTGCTTGAACGAGCAATGGCCAAACATGGCAGAAAGGGAAGGGATGATGTCCAGGAAGGTCTAGAAGGAGATTTGGATCTGAAGGGAGTCATAGACTGGTGTCTCCAAAGAAGGCTAGAATGGATGCTGGCATTGTTGCTGGCCAAAGCCCATCTTCTTGGCAGTGAGTCTAGCTTAGTGAAATGTTCCATCAACTGATCTGTTGTAGATGGAACAGGTCTTCCCCATCAAAAGGTAAAGTCCTTGATCCTCTGCCTTGTATTCTCAATAAGGCTTGCAAAACAGAGCCAGGCATATCTCCAAAGCACCAAAGCACCACTGCACAATACACTGCACAATACATTCACTTCGCTGAATAGTGAGGTGACTGTATTTGCTGTGCTGCTAAGGCCTGCACCTCTTGATGAAATAGGAAGCCAGCATTTTTCTGTTCATCAGGTAAGTAAAGGATAAATGCCAACATCTTATCCCAAAGAAAATGCTGGTATGCCACTGTGCAGGCTTGCATGCTGGCAAGTCTGGAAAAGAGGATAGGTGAGGAATAAAATCTCCTGTTAAAAATATCCAGGCATTTTCCTTCTTTGGCAGGCAGCATCAAATGCACCTTCTCTCCTCCTTTAATTTAGAAAGCCTCCACTACAATTGAGTTAGGTGAAGGGTAAGTGAAAAGATAAGTTACATCTTGTTGAATCTTGTACAGCTGCTACAAGTGTTGAGATACAGATGGTAAAGATGCCAGCTTTACCTAGGCTTGTTTAATCACCTCTTGTAGTGCAGGCAAGAAAGGAATATTTGCAGGGTAGGGGATTAAGTGTCACCAATTTAGAAAACCAAATGTGCTACTGGGGTTGGAGCAGCAATCATCTCTAGGCCAACAGATTTTGCCAAACATAGAATAATGCCAGCAAATTCTTGGCATTCTCAGGTGGAAAACCAGGAGTAGAGACTTCAACATCTGGCTGAAGAGAAAATGTGGATAGCAGTGGAGAATCAGGTGAAGAAGAGTCAGAGTCAGAGTCATAATCAGTAGAGAAAAGTCAGATTGGTCCATGTGTTGTTGTGTCTGGGCACTAGGTGGGGCAGCAGCTTAGGAAGAAGCAGCTGAGGCAGGAACCTGAGAAGGAATCACCAATGGAACTGAATATACCAGTATTTGATAGAGAAGCCTGAAAGCTGAGGATGATGGGACTTGGGGTAGCATAGAGCCTAAAGGAATCAATTAAACGTGCCTCTGCAGAGTTTTCCCTAAACGCCCTTTGAGTTACTAGTTGTTACTTCCTTCCAGCCAGCCACATTGCATACCGCCTCTAGCGAGCAAGCTGTATCATAAGCCACAGACGTGGCCATTAATCGGGTTGAATGTGGCCACACATTAGTTGGCTGTGGCTGCTTTTCCAGGTCGTAACATAGGAAAATGCAATGTTTTATCCACGATGCCACAACAGCCTTGCTTGCCCGCTGTCCTTTTGTTTTCGGTTGGAAAGATAACAGCAAATTTTCTGATGTTCTAAATTCTTCTGTTCGTCGGATATAATTCTTTACAGCTCTTTTCACATCCAATGTATGCCATTTCTTTTCTAAAGGATGTGTTGGCTTTGGACAAAATGTCGGCAAGTGAATTAGCTGTGATCGTGAAAATGCCGACAAAGTTTTGGGTTTGAAAGAAGGATCAAAACCCAAAGTCAACTTATCCTTGTCAAATAAGCAGAAATCTTTATTAATTGACAGTACGGCTAACTCCGACACTCTCCTGGCTGATGTAATTGCCAGGAGAAAAGCAGTTTTTAATGTTAACAGTCTCAATGAAGCCTCTCTGAGCGGCTCAAATGGTGGCATCGTCAGAGTATTTAGTACTAAATTTAAGTCCCAGGAAGGGAACCTATGTATTGTAGGTGATGATGTCAATGTTGCCCCCCTTAGGAAATGCTTAACATGTGGGTGTCTCGTGAAAGAGTCTCCATCCACAGTTAGTACAGCGGACAGCGCCGCCACCTGCCTCTTTAAGGTGTTTGGTCTAAGACCCTTATCCAAACCCTCTTGTAGAAATTGTAGTAGGTGTGTTACAGTCGCTTCGGCCATATTACAGCCTTTCTCAGCACACCACTTTCTGAAAGTGTTCAATATTCTGTCATATATCTTTTGTGTTGACTCTCTACGTGAGCCCAGAATAGTCTTTACTACCTTGTCTGTATAGCCATGTTGAGTTAGGAATCTCCTCTCAATTTCCACGCCGCCAGACTCAACCACTTCGGGTCTGGATGGTATACTGGCCCTTGGCTCAATAAATCTGACCTCAGAGGTAGCCTCCATGGAGGACCCTGAGTTAACTGTAGGAGCAGGAGAACCATGGTCTCCTCGGCCAGAACGGCGCTATCAGTATTACTGAGGCCTTTTCTATTAAGATCTTCGTCAACACTCGTTGGATAATTCTTATCGGTGGAAATGCATAATGAGTCCCTGGAGGCCACGGCACCGAAAGCACATCGCATGCTTCGGCACCTCTGTCGCCATTTATAGAAAAATACCTTTTTAATTTTGTATTCTGTCCAGAAGCAAACAAGTCCACTAGTAACAGACCAAAACAGGTGTCTATTTGTTGGAACACCTCCTCATGCAGAGACCATTCCCCCGGATGCAGAGCATGCCGGCTCAAAAAATCTGCTTGAACATTCAGATCTCCTTTCAAGTGAACCGCTGTTATCGATAGCAGATTCACTCGGCCCATTTGAACAAGTGGGTCGACTCCACCACAAGGGGAACCGAGTGTAATCCTCCTTGCTTGCATATGTATGCTTTTGCTGTCACTTTTACATGTTTGCCCGTGACCTGACCCCAGCATTTCTGCAAAGCCTTCAGTTCCAAGTAGCTGATGTTGAATCTTCTGTCGGCTGCAGCCCAACGTCCCTGCACCGACCGCCCATTGCAGTGGGCTCCCCAGCCTACTAGACTCGCGTCTGTTGTTATGTGCACTGGGTTTGGGATCTGTAAAGGTATCCCTGAGCCCACATTCATCATTCGCAACCACCAGGCCATGCCTCTTCGGATGTGTTGCGGAACATTCACTTTGTAATGCCTTCTCCTTGCCACTGCTAACTGATGACCCATTAGCAAGCGTTGCAGAGGTTTCAAATGAAAACTGCTCCACTGGACCAACTGCGTCGTTGATACTAGTAGTCCCAGCACCTTTGCTAATTGCATTAAGTTCATGGAACTTCTTTTCATTACAATACGCACTGCTTGACGTATCTTCTCTATCCTCTCGGTCGATAAGTACATTCTTTCCTTCTCTGTATTTATTCTCGCTCCTAAATGAGTCAAGTTCAATGTTGGGTTCAACACACTCTTTTCATAATTGAGGAGGAACCCATAATCCGTTAGCACTTGTACAGTCATATCTATGTTGTGTAGTAACTTGACCTTCAAGACTGCTTTCAGCAAGATATCGTCCAGGTACGGAAACAACTGTACCCCTTGCAATCTGAGAAATGCTATCAGTGGCATCAGAACTTTTGTAAATATTCTCCGTGCTGAAGCCAAGCCAAATGGTAAAGCTCTGAATTGGTAATGCTTGTCCTGGAAATTGAACCTCAAGTACTTCTTGTCGGTTTCCCTCATAGGAATATGCAAATATGCTTCTTTTAAATCTATCGATGCCATGAAATCTCCTATCATCAGATTGTCCCTTATCGTCTGTAATGTCTCCATTTTGAATTTCCGGTATTCGACAAACTTGTTCAAATACTTGAGGTTCAACACCAGCTGGTGTTTGCCATTTGGCTTGGGTACTACAAAGAACACCGAGTACACTCCCTTTCCCCTCTGGAGTGTTGGTACTTCCTCTATGGCTCCTATTCTTAATAGATGTTCTATTTCGTCGTGTACTACCTGTCTTTTGGCCTGTTCCCTTGGTACTGGTGATGGAAGAAATCTGTCTTTGGGTAACTCTCGGAAAAATATTTTGTAACCTATGGTCACCACCTCCAATACCCAACGATCTGTTGTTACATTTGGCCATTTGAACCCAAAAGACAGAAGTTTTCCCCACCTTTTGCTGGTTGTAGTCAGTATTCTTGTTTGCCTCGCTTGGGATTACTCCCAAGCTTACCTTGTCCTGGTTTATTATATTAATATTGACCTTGCTTGGGGAACTGAGATTTAGGTCTGTTCCATTGAAACCGGCCTGTTCCGTATTCCGAACTCTGTCCTGTATAGCCGTACGACTTGTCTCCTTGAAAGGAATAATTAAAACCCCTGTAACTCCTCTTATCCACCCTTTTCTTCTGCAAGGTGGGCATCACCTGTTTCTTGTCTCTAGTTTCAACTAATACTTTTTCCAAAGCTTTTTCCCCAAACAGTAAGTTCCCCTGGAAAGGTACATATGCCAAATTAGTTCGGGACTTCTGGTCCGCTTCCCAGTGGCGCAGCCATAAAGACCGCCTCGCCACTGTCAGCAAATTTATATTCCTAGCAGTATAAGTCACCGCATCTAAACCTGCATCCGCTATATATTTAAGCACTCTTTGGATGCGTTCTACTGCTTTCAGTAATTCCTGCATACTAAGATCTTGGGATTCCAAGATTTGTTGAGCCCATAAAACTGCTGACCTTGCGAACATGGACGCAGCCACCGACGTTTTAATAGCAGCCGATGCTGCCTCATGCGCTTTCCTTAAGGAAGACTCAGCCCTATGCTCGTCCATTTCTTTTAACTGTGTGTCCCCCTCTTTAGGGACAATTGCCCCCGAAATTAAGCCCGCAATTGGGGCGTCCACGGGGGGACTTTTAGGAACTCAACTTCCTCTTTCAGGAAGGAGTGCAACTTGAAATTAAATGGCAAACTTTTATGTGCATTTCCTTGCGCACTCCTTAAACAACTTCCTTGCATCCTTAAACAACTCTGGTAGGGGAAAATCCATACTTTTTTTCTCTTTCTTTCTAATCACTGAAGCTAGCTTACAGTCTTTCTGTTCCTTCTCTTTATTATTATCCAATCCTAATGTTTGAAGCACCCTTCTTAAAGTTCCTTTAAATAACTCTGCCTCAAACAGTCTATCAGACTCAGGTGTATCCTCTTCTTCCATATCTGAGATTTGACCCTCACTGCCTTCCAACTCCATGAGCTCATCCTGCTCTTCCTCATCACTAATTTCTTCTTCTTGCCTGCACTGTGGTGCCAAGGTCTTTTTTGCTGTTAATATTTCATGCAGAACACTGGTTCTATTCTTATGTCCCCTGGCTAGTCCAGTACTAGCTGTCGGTTTGACTGTTTTTTCCACTCTCTTTTTCTTTGCAGGTCTCTCCTCCTCCAAGTCTGGGTGTTCATTCACTACCTGTTTATTGGAGAGTGCTTGTGTATTTACTGTTTGACTAATATTCCCTTGTTGTATCATCTCATTTTGGCTCAACACGTTTAGAAATCTGTGTATAGCCATTTGCTCATTGGGAATACTTTCCTGAGCAGTGTGAAGTTGTCGCTGAGACCCCAGTACAGACTGCATCTGCATTGCTACAGCTTCTCTTACAATCACTTGAATATCACCTTTTAATTCCTGCAGCATGCTTTGACCCAATGAGCTGTGATCTCCCCTTCAACCCTCTAAAGGATCCTAAAGAGCCTCTGGACATGGCTGCGGTGCCCTCGCTAGCCAAGCTTGAAAAATTTGCCTCATATCTACCGGGCAAGAAATGTAATCCTTTCTCTGTAAAGGCAGGTCAGCTGTATTGTTTGCTGCTGCTGCCGCCATTAAGGGTGTACGCCCAGCGTCATCATAGGCGGAGCCAGACGATCTGCGAGCTGCCACACTCAAAATGGCGTCGCCTGTCTGAGAGAAACTCCCCTTTTCTCTCGGCGCCATCTTAGAATCCTTAGTTCCAAGATGGTGGCTGGAACTCTCCTCAGTGAGTTTCTTAGGAGCAGATTTTACTTTATCAGTTTTATTCTTTGGTTTTTTCCCTTTTTTGTCTGCTGTCTTGTCCAGTCCTTTTCTTACCTCCGCAGGCCCTTTAGGGGCAGTTATTTTTAATTCTTCTACCTCGCTTTCGCTAGAGGTCAGAAAAATCTTACGGAGCTCTGCAGCCGTTTCCCCTTCATTGGGACGCTGCAAACCTGCTTTCTGGCCATTCGCTCCGAGTACCTCGTCCTGAAGCCGCTTACCAGTGGTCTTTGGGACGGAAATTTTTGAGCCAGTGTCCGAGCCCAGCTCACTGGAGCTTCAGCACACCTCCTCTGCCAGAGCCGTTTTTGCCAGAGTAGATTTCTCTGCTGCCATGGTGTTTTTATTTTTCCTTCTTCTTCTCTGTTTATTGGTCTCCCCTGTATTTCTTCTACGCTCAGTTACTTAGCTACCCCTAACTGTAGTTGTTTTGCCAGGAGAGGGATCAAAATGCGTCTGAACCTGCAGGAGAATTTTAAAAACTGCTGGGAGAGGAACAGGAGTCCATTAACGGTTGTTCAAAAGAAAGCTCGAGGACGACTCCTGCGTCGGACTGGCACGAGGATCAAACCCATGCATAGTGGATTGATCCTCCTGTCAGCCCAAGAATGAATCCAGGAACAAGACCAGAAGCAAGAGCAGGACTGAGAAAAGAAGCAACAGAAAGGAGACCTCCAGGGGAACTGGTATCGAGGCTCACAAGTACGGTAACAATCCTTATAGGATGGGGGTAGGACCAGCAAGATTGCAGAACTTCCGTCCAAATATGCTCCTTTTGATACCAGTCAAGATATCAGTGTAAAGGGTGTAAATGGAGAGTCTCATTTAGGCCACAGTCACAATACAGCAGACCTGAGGAGGTGTACAATATCTCCTGGCAAACAAGTGATCGGTCTTGGCTCATGGAACACTTCCACCTTGGTGAAGAAGGTGCTCTCAGAGGTTGAAGAGAGAGGCTGACAGTGTGGAAGTGTCTGCCCATGAGGTGTAGTGTTGGTCTTCAGGACACACTCAGTCCCGGTACTGGAGGAAGTGATGCTGATTTAGAGAGAAGACAATGCTGACACCATCAGGACTATTGCTGCCACTGTTGACGGTATAGCAGAATTGTCACAACACTTGGCCTTCTTTTTCTTATGAGGCTTATCTACAGGAATGGAGTTTCTGCTAGCCTGCCATTTCTGACCAGTCTTCTCTATCTACTTGAAGAGGGACTGAAGATGTTTATTCCCCAGCCAGCAGTACCATGATCTGCTCTGGGGCAGCAGACACCTCAGTAGGCATTGATGGTGGTGGAGAAACAGGCTTCGAAGAAGCTCACTTCAGTACCAATGAAGGCCAGCTTGGTATTGAGACCATCAATGTTGTGGCAGCACTCATCAGTCATGGTGCTTTCTTAGACTTCTCTCACAAGGCTTGAACATAGTAGTATAAGTTGTGAAGAGGGCCTGCTCAATGGCCTGGCTGCAACTTGCTCAATGACCCGGAGAGACTTCTCCCAGAAACAGGACTTTAGCCAAGAAACCCAATTCTTAAAGGTTTTGGCAGTGAATTCTCAGCAGATTTTACACTATTGAATACATTATGGCCTTCCTCAGGCCGTAAAGGCATTCAGAATGAGCATCAGAAAGAAAAATGTTGCATCCATGAGAGGAACAAAGCTTAAAGAGGGAAGTAAAGACCATAAGGGGAAAGGGAAAGGGGAACAAAAGTGGGAGGCAGTGATTATTATTTTTTTAGCAAAGAAGAAATATGAAGAGAAATTGAAAGGAAAACAAGAGAAAAAGAAAGAAAAAGAAACAAGAAAGCTTTTCAGCAGAGGATCACACTGATAGAAATGAATCATTTGGCAGACAGAAAAACACAGAGGACAGTAGCCTAGCAGGCTGGGACATGTATGGTACATGGGGGGTGGGGCAGGGTTTTTGTCAAGCTACTCAAATTTAGAACATTCCAATGTGGTCTCTGCACAGGCATGAAAAACTGCTATGTGAAGCACAGAGACCGCAAAGAAGAAGGGTTAATTCTCCCCTCATTTAGAATTCAAACCACTGCTATCACACTTCCCAAAATGTGGGCAGAAAAGTCACCAGAATGGAAGTCAGGATGGTCGGGGTGATACAGAGAATTGTGTGTGATGGGGGAGGGAGCAGCTAAAGAACATTTGATTTGTGGCTGGGTAAAAGAAGCATTGAGAGCCAGTGTGGTATAGTGGTTTGGGCACTGGACTACAACACTGGAGACCAGGGTTTGATTCCCCATTCTGCCACGGAAACCCACTGGGTGGCATTGAACACATCACATACTTTCAGCCCCTGAAAGTCCCATGATAGGTTTTTGCCTTAGGGCCGCCATAAGTTAGAAATTATTTGAAAGCACATAACAAAAGAAGTACTGGGACGCAAGGAAGAAAAGAAGCCTGCAATCTAAAATATGGAATTCATAAAGAGGTTAAAAAGCAATCAAAAATGATGAACCAGCAGGTTGTTGATCTGACAGTTGACTGACAGTGATAAAAACAGGAGAGAAAGAAAAAAGTGTATTCAGCCTGAACACCATAGATTTCCTCTTCCTGCTTCTTCCTCTATTGTTCCAATTCTTGTTATCTGTCATGCTTCATACTGCTTATAGCTGCTGCTATCTAGTATAGTGAAAAACACCAGCAAAGCGGGGAGGGAGGTGGCTGGGGAGGAGCAATGGAGCATAGTAAAATACTCTCCATATCATTCCAAGAAAAAATACCACAAAATTTCACCAAAATGACATAGGGAGCAAAAATACATTATGTTCAGACTTCAGGTTTTTCAGCTTAACTTTTACCAATCTCTGGTTGATTGCCTGTGCTGATATCATCGCGAGTACATTCAGACTGAGAGACGGTGTGGTGTGGTGGTTTGAGTGTTGAACTAGGACTCCAGAAGACCAGGGTTTGAATCACCACTGGGTGACCTTGGGCAAGTCACAGTCTCTCAGCACAAGAAAAGGCAATGACAAATCCATTCTAAATAAACCTTGCCAAAATATTGTAATAGGGCTGCCATAAATCAGGAGTTTACTTGAAGGCATATAGTAACAAGATAGTAACAAATATTGAAAGTATATGGCTCAGTCTAGGAGTTAATTTCAATTTTCAACTTTTTTTTCTGTCTGTACACATGTGCACAAACACACATACACACACACACATATCCCAACTCAGGACAACTCTATATCCCTTCAAGGGCATGATGAAAACTTATGCCACAATAGATCCCTTAGAATTTCAGATTCAGATTCTGTTGTTTTATGAGAATAACACAGTCACCCTTGCAGACTATATAGATAAATATTTAATCCATAACACAAAGTATCAATATGCCACATGTGAAGTATAAAACAAGATTTATGTGGCTATACATACCTGTCATACATGATTGGTTCATTACCGGATTCAGAAATAGATTCTTGGCCTAGAACAAGAAAGAAAAGCAGAAGTAACAAATCAAATGGCCTTCTCATTTCTTTTGTCATATCAACCTATGAAAATATCCTCTCCTAATGCTGGTTGTAATATTCTTATAAACAAACATGATTTTTTAAAAAGTTAAGGAAAAGAACAGGTTGCTTACCTGTAACTGGTTCTTCAAGTGGTCATCTGTGCCCTCACACACTGGGAGTTTTCGCGCATGCACGATAGCGTTTGGAAGATTCTAGAGCTAAGCAGCTTGGTAGGAGCCTCTCCCCCATGCCAGTACTGGGCATGCTCAGCGCGCCAAGCCAACGGTCTCTCCTCAGTTCTGGAGTCTGCCAGTGCAGGACTTGAAAGAGGGGATAGCTGGGCGGGTGTGTGTGAGGGCACAGATGACCACTCGAAGAACCACAGTTACAGGTAAGCAACCTGTTCTTCTTCGTGGTCTCTGTGCCTCACACACTGGGAGATTTTGTAGCTTACCAGTTGGACGGTGGGTCAGGTCCTAGAGAACAGAAGACAACACCTCATGTCCAAAACAGGCATCTCTCTGGGACCGGCAGTCCAGTCTGTAGTGGCGCACAAAGGTCGAGGGTTGAGACCAGGTCACCACACAGCACAGTTCCTGCAGATCCACTCCTCAAAGGAGAGCTGCTGAAGAAGCCACAGCTCTGGTGGAGTGAGCATGCAGCAAAGTTGGTGGAGGCTGCTTGGCCAGTTCATACACCAACAGAATGGTCTGGGCCACCCATTTGGAGAACCTCTGGGTGGACACCTTGTGGCCTTTTCGACCTCCACTGTAGCACACGAATAGGTGGGGTGTCAGACGGAAGGATGCAGTATGGTGCATGTAGAAGGTCAGGGCCCGACAAACATCGAGGGAGTGGAGGAACCTCTCCAAAGGTGTAGTCGGGTCTGGATAAAAAGTAGGTAGAATAATGTCCTGGCTAAGGTGAAAGTGGAACTCCACCTTGGGCAAGAAGGAGATGTTTGGTCAAAGGACTACTTTGTCTCTGTGGAAGACAAGAAAGGGTTCATCAGACCAAAGCGCTGTCAGCTCACTTGCCCACCTAGCTGAGGTGATGGCTACCAGGAAGGCAGTCTTGAAGGTCAGGAGCCTGTCATCTGTAGTTGCCATGGGCTCGAAGGGTGGTCGCGTCAACTGGGATAGTACCAAAGACAGCAACCAAGGCAGTAGTGGGGGCAACACCGGTGGATAAAGGTGCTGCAGGCCCTTCATAAACTGTTTGAGGGTAGCGTCCCTGAAGAGAGCTGCCGAGAAGGATCCCCATGGCTGGTGGGCCATGATAGCGGCGAGGTAGACCTTCAAGGAAGAGAAGGTGAGCCCCTGTTGCCGAAGGCGGAGCAAAAAATGCAACACGGTGGGTAGAGCGACTGGCGATACCGGCTCGCAACGGGCTTCTGCGAAGGCGATGAACCATTGCCACTTATAATGGTAGTTATGGCACATCGACTGCTTCCTGGCAGCGGTGAGGACATCCTGGATGGTCAGATCGTCTAAGGCGTTATTCTCCACACATGGAGAGCCAGGAGGGGTAGATCCGGGTGGAGAACGAGGCCATCAGAGTGCAGGAGATCTGATGCTGTCGGGAACTTGAGGAGTCGACCACGAGCGGCCTTGAATAGGGGACCGAACCAGTGCTGCCTCGGCCAATATGGGGCTATGAGGACGACGTCGGCCCAGTTCGCGAGGATCTTGGCGACCACTCGACCCAGGAGAGGAAACGGCGGGAATGTGTAGAGGAGCTCGTTGGTCCACTCGAACTGGAAGGCGTCACCGAGAGAGCCCCGGCCCAGGCCGGCTCTCAAGCAGTACCGGGGACACTTCCTGTTCAGGCTGCTGGCGAAGAGATCCATCATCGGTTCGCCCCACCGGTCTAGTATCATCTGGTATGCTGCATCGGAGAGGGACCACTCGTGGTAGCACGAGGTGTTCCTGCTGAGGACGTCTGCCAAGGTGTTCTCTTGGCCCACCAGATGCACCGCGACTGGGTGGACTCGGAGCAGCGCGCACCAGTTCCAGAGCTGAAGAGCTATAGATAGGAGGGTGGTTGATCGAGTCCCTCCCTGTCTGTTGACATAACAGACGGCCATCGTGTTGTCGGACAGGATCTGTACCGTGCGGCTGACGACCAAGTTCAGAACGCCCTCAGAGCTTTCCAGATGGTGAGGAGCTCGAGGGCGTTGATGTGCAAGTGGGTCTCTTCGTCAATCCAGCGCCCTTGCACCCTGAGATCGCTGCAGTGCGCTCCCCATCCGAAGAGGGAGGCGTCCATCGTTACCGTGATCTGAGGAGTCGGTTCTCAGAACGGCATCCCTGACATCAGATGATGGTAGGATAGCCATCAAAGAAGGGAGCGACACACCTGTCGAGGAATCCGCAGGAGGCACCTCTGGTCATCCAGGAACGGATCAAAAGTCCTGAAAAACCAGTGCTGGAGTGGGTGGGCACGGAGACGAGATAGGTAAGTAACGGACGTGGTTGAGGCCATGTACCCGCGAAGCTGCTGGATCCTTCTCGCCGATATCACAGGGGCATTGAGAGCAGCGGATGCAGCTCGATGGAGAGTGCGTGCTTGCTCCATAGGCAGATATGCCCTGGCAGATACCGAGTCCAAGGTTGCTCCGATGAAGTCGAGAACCCTCGCTGGCTCGAGGTGTGACTTCTTCAGGTTGACCCAGAGGCCAAGGCGGGATAAAGAGAGAGAGTACAATGAATGTTCCTGTATAGTTTTTGCCTGCGGGGCGCCACTAACAGCCAGTCATCCAAGTAGGGTTAGATCGTAACGCCCTTCGTCCACAGGTAGGACACCACAGGGGCCATGCACTTGGTGAAGACCCTGGGTGCGGTAGAGAGTCTGAATGGTAGCACTCTGTACTGGTAACAGGTACCGTCGACCGCGAACTGTAGGTATCGTCTGTGCTGTGGGCGAATGGCGATGTGAAAGTAGGCGTCTTGTAGATCGATAGAGGTGAACCAGTCCCATCGTCGAAGGAAGGGCAGGATCGAAGACAGCGTGACCATCTTGAACCTCTTGGGGTGGATGTAAGAGTTTACCCCTCTGAGGTCCAGGATTGGCCGCAGGGTACCATCCGATTTCGGTACCGTAAAGTAGCGGGAGAAGAAGCCGGTGGTACTGGCCGAGGACGGAAGCTGTTCTATGGCCCCTTTGTGCAGTAGGGACTGGATCTCCTCTAGCAGAGCAGAGCTGGCCAGGGTGGAATAGTAGACGCCTCGTGGTGGTATATCTTGAAACTCTATGGCATAACCAAGATGGATGATGGAAAGAACCCAATGATGTGACGCCATTCGGCGAGATGTCAGGCCAGGCTCAGTTGATCCACGAAGGCAGCAGGCAGGCTGAACAGTGGCTGTGGTGGCAACCCGCGAAGGCGGTCAAAACTGGGATTTCACCCCGGAGGAGGACTTTTTAGAGGACGATTGGCGTCCTTGAAGTGTTCTTCACATCGAGGACGAGGTTGACGGCCGAGAAGGAGCTGAGCACGGCGAGCGAGGCCAGTATGTCAATGGCGAGGATCAGCGCCAGGACAATCAAGAGCCAAAGCTACAGCGGGGCTGAGTCGGCTGGTGGATTCCCATTTTCTTCGCTGTGAGGTGAGCTTTGACTAAATGATCCATTGCCTCGTCAGTGGTGGCATGGAACAAACCTTGGCCGTCAAACAAAAGGTCCTCAATTCGTTTTCAGTTGTCTTCTTGTAGCCCCGCTGATCTCAGCCACATGAAACGTCTGAGGGCAACCGAGCCTACCATCACTCGAGCCGCCACCTCCATCGAGTGTCTAGACGACAGGATCTGTTGGTTGGCGAGTGCTACCAACTCATTAAAGAATTGCATAGCGTTTGCCCAGTGATCCTCAGGGAGGTGTGCCAAGAGAGAGTAGAACCTGTCAAGGAGGTTCCTCTGGGAGGTGGCGAGGCAGGCTTGCATAGTGGATACCCTGGCAATAAGCGACGAGGCGGAGTAGAATCGCCTGCCAAAGGTATCCAAACGGCAGCCCTCTCAGTCTGGCAGGGTCGTGTGCGGCCTCCTACCACCCTTAGTCTGGGAGGACTCGACAACGATTGAGTTCGGCACCAGATGACTAAACAAGTAATCAACATCCTTCCATTGCGTGCGGTAGAGGTGCTCCAGGCGATGCGGGATGGGCTGTGCTGACGCCGGCTGGGCCCAAGGATGCTTTATGACCTCCTGCAATGCTGGTAAAAATGGCAACAGTGCTGTCGATGGTGGACAGGTGTCAACGTAAGAGAACACCAGGTCTTGGACAGATGGAGCTGATTCTCAGACATCCAGCCCAAGCGCCATTGCCATCCAAAGGAGAATGTCTGAGAACTGTTTTATATCTTCCGGTGCCGAATCCGGTGCAGGGTCCCCGAAGGCTAAGGGCGGAGACTCGTGAGAGCCCAGTGTTGACTCCCCAGACTCCGATTCCATCTCATACGACTGGGACGATCTGGACGGAGACCTTTCTGCCGACGGCTGCTGAGGTGGCAATGACATAGTCACCGTTTGCACAGTTACCGTCGTCGACGTTGGGGTCGGTACCGGTGGAGTAGCCGGAGGCTGAGATACAGCAGCCGTGACAATTGGTAGCACTGCAGGCAGTGGATGTTGAATTGCCTGGGTGGATGTCAGAGTGGGAGCCAAGGTCTGCACTGGGAGGGCCTCTGAAAGTGGATGAGACCCTGTTGCAGTGACTCTCAGAGGTGGTGACACAGTCCAGTAACAGGGTGAGCGTTCCTGGCACCTCCCATAGTATGGGGACCTCGAGAGCGAGCATGAAGGTGAACGTTGGTATCTTCGATGGTACCGGCCGTGGGATGGAGATTGTGACCAGCGATACAGCGACCAGTGCCTCACATCTGGATGGTACCAATCCCTGTATGCTGAAGAATAGGAGTGGTACGAGGCCAGGTGTTCACGCCAGAGATGTTCCTGGCCGTATCTCATAATATGAGAAGCGGACGAGAAGGGCGAGTCTACCGGAACCCGAGACAAGGCCCGCCCCGGTTAGGCCTCCCACTGCCACGGGGATCGATACCTCTCTCGGCATTCCGGGGAATGAGACTTGCTTCTCCCAGAAGTGGCCTGACGGCGAGATGAGGCCCCAGTAGTTGGAACGGTCTCCGGATGACCGGGCGGAGCTACCATGGCAGAGAGTACCAGCGGGCCCGAAGGCACAGCCGAGCCAGCAGTCTGGTCCTCTTCATACAGCTCAAAGATTTCTGGCAGTTCCATCTCCGAAACAACATTCTCAGGTTGTTGGGTTTGAGGAGATGTCGGAGGACAGGTCCTCTTAGAGGGTGATCCCTGCTTCTCCTTCTTCCTTTTCTTTTTCTCCCTCTGCTTCGACGCATCCTGAGGAGGCCGCTTGCGTTGAGCAGCAGTGAGCAGCCTGGAGGACTTGGCTACCTGCGAGCCCGAAGGAGCCTCCTTGGAGGTTGACGCGCCCATTGAGATCTTCAGTATGTGTGGCAGGGCCGATATCGGAGGCCGAGAGGACTATACCGAGCCCGGTACCATCGTCGTTGTCGGTGCGGTAGCCGCCAGCACCAAGGAGGGCATGGTCAAAGGTTGTGCTGATGGAGAAGGGCGGGAAGACATGATGGTTTCTCCAGCCGCTTGTTCCCTTGCCCATAGAGACTCCTCCCAACAGTGGGATTTTAGGCGGGATGATCTATTCCGCAGTCTGGGCAGTGAAGTCCTGACAAATACGGCAGGCCTTCATGTTATGTGTCTCCCCAAGGCAGAGGAGACACTCTTCGTGCCCGTCAGACAGAGCGACCCTACGACCACAAGTGACACAAGTCTTGAAAAGAGCAGACATAGAAAGGTCGAAGAAGAGGAGAATGGAAGTCCAAGGGGGAAACTCATAGAGAGGAGTGGCGAAGAGATCAAAGATCGAAGAAGGTTGAAGAGGAGAGGTTCGAAGAAGCCCGGAAAACCAAGTCCGAAGTCCGAAAAACCACAAGCCGAAGTCAAAAAATGAAATCCAAAGTCCAAATACCAAGCAATCAATCCAAAATACAAGCCAAAAAGATGCTGCAAAGCAAGAACCTCCTGTTCACTAAGGCGGACAAAAAAGAACTGAGGAGAGACCGTTGGCTTGGCGGGCTGAGCATGCTCAGTACCGTCATGGGGGAGGGGTTCCTCCCAAGCTGCTTAGCTCTAGAATCTTCCCAACGCTATCGCGCATGCATGAAAACTCCCAGTGTGTGAGGCACAGAGACCACGAAGAAGAACCTATTGACATCCACTTTTTGAAAGACAGTTCAAAGCATGGTAAATGACACTTTATTACTTCAATGTCTCTCTCATTGAGATAGCAAAAGAACACTTTTTTAAAGAGTTAGACCCAGTGTTGAATGAAAATATCTCCCACTTCCACCAAATCTGCCACTCCATCCACAACTAGTGGATGGGCACTTTGATTAATTGCTTTTTTGTCATAGGACGGACTCAATATTTTGTGTATATTTTGTACAAATTTTAAGACCATAAAGCCTGAACATTGAAAGAAAGAATGACAATACATGTGCTCTGTGACCAGCATCTTTGCAAAATTAACACCAGATAATGAAGCCAGTTCTGGATATTCAGATACTTAAGTGTCAACAATAAGATAAAATAAGGTAAACAAAATACAGGATAGTCTAGGAAAAAGGGGGAAAGCCCCACAAAGCTGTAATGTGTACTTGATTGGTACAATAGTCCTTAATGATGCTAAGTCAATGATAAAGTTATCACACAATGGCAGGGATTCAAAATAACAGTAACTACTAAAGATGTACATTTAATTGGCAGACTGTCAAAAGGCAGGAAGAATCTCATGCCTATTTCAGAGTGAAGCACTCCCATCTCTCAATGTCTCCTCTCCTTAGCTGACATCCATTTTTCCCTATAACATTCAGATTTAGCTCATTATAAAGGCAATGGGACCCTCTCTACTTTTAACTTCTATATTAGAATCCCTAATTTTTAAATGAAAAACAGGTGGGGAATCTCTTTTCAAACTGGAACTATGCAAGCTGTCTTGAGAATAAAGCAAAACAGGATCACTACGTGTTTAATATAATTTGGTGCCAAGGGAAAATGGCAACGGCCAGCTCAGAGTTGCCAAGACTAATTGAATATCTGAGTTTGGTCTTGAAAACAGAAGCAAGGGCTAAGTATCAGAGGACCTTGCTCAAACCTTTGATATATAGCCAGGAGATCAGATACTATTGATATTGACCACTGCTTGGTATCATCCATTGTCCAAGCAGGGGGTTTCCACCACCCACATATGCTCATTTACTTCTTATTTATTGATTAAAATATTTAGATCCTACCATGTATCTAAAGATTCAGGGTGGTGTACAAAAAATTGCAATTTGACCAATTTAAACAATGCAAAAAATAAAAATGTTTTTAAAAAGCTAAAAATGTATTAAACAAACTAACAAATTAAAAGAAGAAATAAAAAACAGCTAAAACAGATTAAAATCACTTAAAAACATGCACACTTGTAAATTTTTGTAAAACAAGTTAGACATGCAATGGCTTTAGTAAACAATCATGTTTTTACTTGAACTGGGATGACAGTAGCATTCATGATGATCAGGCTTCTAAGAGGGATTGCCAAAGCAGAGAAGCCTGCTTCATCACTTCCCTTGGAGTGAATTGGCAGTTTGGGGTGAAGTTGAGGGTGTTACTCTGGCAATGGTGCTGTTATCACGGTTATGATATGTCTGGTGAGAGCACTAGATATCCTTTTGATATCGAATAATTTGGCCTTTGCTTGACCTTTCTCTGCCACCCTACTCCACGTGTTTGCAGAGGTCCACCGGACAAGCACGTATTGGGCACGGCCGTTAATGGTTGTACATTCCAAACCTTATTCAGGCAGGCAACTTAAGCCTCTCCAATGCTTTAGGGAAAAACCCTCTTGCAAACCGGCCTTGCTCAGCGCGAATCTTTACAAAGACGCACGGCCACGAGCTGAGCCATTCCTTTATATTGAGCCATCAGCATACTGGCCATACTATTGTCATCCAGCGCTAAGCTCATCATGCAAAACCTGACCTTTTCCAACTCCTTTGTCCTGCTCCAAATTTCCTTTGTTCTCACCGAGCATGGCATAGCTCGGTAGGTAAACTCCACCCTAAAACAGGTCCCCACTTTTGGGAACACTTTGGATCACCCTGGACTTCCATCCAGCCTTGCTGCCGCTCTGTCCAGTGAAGTTTTCCCCTCAGTTCCCTATAACTGAGTCTGCCTCCCTTTTGGACTGCTTGGAACACTTTGGACTTCCATCCCGCCTTGCTGTTGGTTTGTCCAGTGAACTCCCCTCAGCGAACTGTACTGGGCTTCCATCCCTGCAACTTCATCTTCTCTCCAGGACTACGAGACCAGGTGTCGTATTACCCATTCCTCAAAGCTCTCCATTTCTATTTCTAGTTAGCTGTGTGCATGTGGTGTCTTTTCTGTTATTTGTGCTCAATAAATGTTATTTTTGTTACTTTGAAACCTTGTCTGGCTGCGCTCTCTGACCTGAAGCCGTAGACATAGGGAACAAGATCCTAGCGAAAGATCCTAGCTAAAGCTGCCTCTCGTTAGCTTAAGAGAGTGCTCGAGCTTAATTTCCCCCATCTTATGCTTTTATTTGGTTATTTGGGCACCCCTCCCGGGACCCCCAACATACAGGGTAACAGTGCCACTGCTATTTCTTCTTCCCAAAAACCTGTGCAATTTGCATGGGCCTTGGGGAGAAGCAGGAAACATTGTCAAGGAAATCTCAACTCACTGGCTGGTGGGCAACTGTAGTAGTCTGGCCTCTGGCTTCACTCTAGTTGGGAGCTGGGGGATATAAAACTGCTTCCCAGCACTCTGATCTCAGTTGGCTTAGGAGGTTCATCCCACCCACTTTCCCTCCAGTTTTGTCAATACTTGATGATGGATTACTGTTTTTTCTTCATGTCACAACTTTTTTTTGGGGGGGGGTGGTATTGCATGGGCTCCAGATGCAAGAAGTAGAAAATCAGGGTTTGGCAGATTCAAACACAATGGTGAGGAGGTGCTCTGGTGAGATTCTGAGGATATGGGTAGAAAGGGTTTCACCCAGCTAAGGGAGTATTCATCTTTGCTACAGTCCTAGATATCAGGAGAATCACTCAGTGGCATCTGCCCATATGGAATCCCACATCTATCATCTCAGGTTAACACCTAGCAAGCAGGCTGAGTTATTGGCTCATTGATTCACAGGTGGATTGGTCAATGTCTAGATCTAGACCCAGATGGGGTGCCAAGCCTACATTGTTGTGGTCTTTCTCCAACTATACAGCTATGTAGTTGGGAGAAAATTAGACCACAATTTTATTAGTCACTACATCTCTATGTAGAAGACCCATTGTGGTATATGGCTTCAGTATTCAACTGACTCTAGGACAACAGGGTTCAAATTCCCACTCAGCCACGGAAATCCAGTGGCTGACCTTAGGCTTGACTTCCCCAGCAGCTTCATATAGATATTTAACAACATGGGGTGGGGATGAAACCCTGTGACACCTGAAAGCTTAATATCCATGAGGCTGAACAGGAATCTCCCAATGCTACTCCCTGGGATTGGCTGTGCAGACAGGATTGGAACTACTGTAACTCTGAAGGAACTGGTCCAGTAACATACCATGATCAATGGCATCAAAAGTTGTTGAAAGATACAGGAAGATCAGCACGGCAGCACTCCACATCTTACACACAGAGTGGGAGTGAGAGCATCAGTGAGAGCAACTAAGGGTGTTTCAGTGTGGAGCTCTGGCCCGAAACCAGACAGAAATTGGTCCAGATAATCTGTTTCCTCTAAGAACACTTGAAACTGCCTAACCATCACAGACTAAAGCATCTTACCCAAAAGGTGATATTTGCAATGACCAATGTGGATTTTGTCCAAAAAGACTATTGTGAGAGAATTTGAGAATAGTGTTAAACATTTTAGAATATTATGAGAGACAAAGACAAGAAATAGGGACTAATTTTCCTAGATGCTAAAAAAGATTTTAACTATGTGAATTGGCAATTTATGACGGAAGTTCTAAAATAAAATTTGGGCATAAAATTTTACAATTGGATCAAGGCAGCCAGCACAAATAAATGTCGAGAAAACTAAACCATGAACAGTTGAAAGAGAGGCAAGACAAGGCTGTCCTCTGCCCCCACTACTTTTCTGATAATCATAGAAATCTTAAATAAATATAAGAAATGATAACAAGATTTTTAAAAGAGCGAATGTAAGAGGTAAATGTATAAACACAGAATATTTGCTGATGATCTGGCAATTATTTTGGAACACCCTTTTTATAGTAGGAATGCTGCTGGAAGTTCTGGAAGAATTTGAAAATGTTGCAAGATTAAGAATAAATAAAGAGAAAACAATGATGTCAATGAAGAATCTGACAATTTGAAGAACTGAGATTAAGAAATGTAACTTTAAAAACGTAAAAAAGCTAAGAGTTTAAACATAACATTAGCAAAAAAAGAACGGGATTTTTAAAAATAATAACTATAAGAAAACACGGAAATAAATCAAACCTTCAGAGGTAGATCAAATAATATCCTCATTACTAGGAAAAATTTCATCTGTTAAAATGAATGTACTACCAAGATTGATTATTTTTGTTTCAAACATACCTATTTTATTTTTACAAATGACAACATAATTAAGCAATGGCACAAAGATTTATCCGAATTTATCTGATCACGGAAATAAACAGGGTTATACAGAAAATACTTCAAGACACTAAAAAGAGACAAGAACTGGGCCTTCCAGATTTAAAATTATATTTTCATGCAAGTGTACTGTCATGGATAATAGACTGCTTTACACTAAAAAACAAACGTTTTTGCAATTGGAAGGATTCAGTTTCAGGATGGCATTCATACAACTGGTATGAGAAGACTAGACCACACAAAGAGCACTATTTAAGAAGATCTGGCAAAAATACAGATGTAGGCTCTGCCCCAAAATACCGTTATGGGTATCACCAGAACAAGTATTTCATACGAAAGAATATTTGCATGGTTCTTTGAGTGGTCTCTGTGAATCACACAATGGGGAAAGGGATATTTCGCGCCTGCGCAATACAGTATTCGGAACTTTCTGGAAGCCTAAAATCAGGCGTTTTTGCAGTTGGCCCATCCCCCACATCCCTAGGGCATACAAAACCCCTCTCTAAGTAACGGTCAATTCCTTTTCTTCCACCATGGTAGCAGCAAGTACCTTTCTCAGCCTGACTGATAGATTTAACGTTTTTTCCATCTTGAACTGGTTTTCGTTTTGGTTTCTGATTATCTCTTGGCGGTCTGTTTGGTGGCTGGTCTGACATGGTGCACGTTTTTGGACTACGAGTATGTTTCTGTGATTTGTACTCTACTTTTGTATGGCAACTTTTAAACATTGCAAAACCTGTGGAAGGAACATACCCGACAAAGACCATCATTCCGAGTGTCTCCTTTGTCTGGGTGAGGGCCATAACATGGCAAATTGTGAATACTGCCAATTATGTACTTCTCAGACGAGAAGGAATAGAGTGGCCTATTTGAAGGCACTTTTGTGGGAGCAGGTTTTGTCAGCCTCTGAACCCACAACTTCAGGAAAATCTGTTCAGCCTACTAAAGTGGCTCAAACATCGCCTGCACCCTCCACAGATCGACACCATTCAGGAGAATCTCGGGATCGAGAGCAACCTGTTCAGTCCTCGGTGTTGACAAAGAAAAAAGGTGATCCAAAAAAGCAAGTCTCCACCTCACCATCAAAGAAAACGGTTCGAGATGAGAAAGACAAAATGAAGAAGAGAAAATT
>CAOLHI010005854.1:0-52310 GCA_948474755.1 Ctenosaura bakeri | reverse complement strand
GGCTGCCACGCCAGGGTCTCTCAAGGTGGTAAAAGATGGCAAAGACCAAAGGAGTGGGATTCACAGATTTCAAGAATTACGGTGATGGGAGGAACTCCAAAGGCCATCCAGTCTCACCCCCTGCCAGTGCTAAAGCACCCCCAAGAGATGGCTGTCAAGGATTTATGCTGAATCAGGCATCCTTTCCTCTAAGTGGACGGCAGAGAAAGAGGTGAAGTGGCCAGAGGAGCCGGTGCAAGGTTATCAGGTTTGTTATGACTATAACTTGTGTACTGGAGAAGGCCACACACCGGAAAGCGGATTGAGTCACCCCATATCTTCAGGGTTACAGTTAGCCTTAACTGGTTAGGCTAAAAAAATGAAATTCAACAGAGAGAAGTGTTAGGTCCTACACTTAGGTAGAAAAAATGGAATACACAAATATAAGACGGGGGACATGTGGCTGGATAGCAGTACGTGTGAAAGGGATCGAGGAGTCTTCATAGACCACAAGCTGAACATGAGTCAGCAGTGTGATGCAGCAGCCAACAAAGCCAATGCAATTCTCGGCTGCATCAATAGGAATGTGGTGTCTAGATCGAGGGAGGTACTGGTACCACTCTACTCTGCTTTGGTTAGACCTTATCTTAAGTACTGTGTCCAGTTCTGGGCACCCCAATTCAAGAAGGACATGGTCAAGCAAGTCCAGAGGAGGGCGACCAAAATGGTGAAGGGTCTGGAAGCCATGAAGCCCTCTGAGGATAGACTTAGAGAGCTGGGTATGTTTAGAATGCAGAAGAGAAGGTTAAGAGGGGACAGGATTGCCATGTTTAAATATTTGAAGGGATGCCATGTAGAGGAGGGAGAGGGCTTGTTTTCTGCTGCTCCAGAGACCAGGACAAGGAGCAATGGATTCAGGCTGCAGGAAAGGAGATTCCACCTGAAACTCAGGAAGAACTTCCTGACAGTCAGGGATGTCCGGTAGTGGAATCTCCTGCCTTGAAGTGTAGTGGAGGCTCCTTCCTTGGAGGTTTTTAAGCAGAGGCTGGATGGCCATCTGTCGGGAGTGCTTTGAGGGTGTTCCTGCATGGCAGGGGGTTGGATTGGATGGCCCCTGGGGTCTCTTCCAACTCTACATTTCTATGATTCTATGATCTATGATTCTTAAAAAGGCTGGGATCTGCCAGCACAATCCACTGGTTTGGTTTTTCCTGGTTGGTCATGTGTTGCTGCTGACTATTTATGTTTTGTAAGGGGAGATGCTGTCCATTTATCTCCTGACATTTTTTTCTTTCCTAAATGCTTTCTGGAATGTTTGCCAAAAGCCTTCTCTGCCCCAAGCTTAACATGCTGAGTTTCTGGAGCTTTTTTCCTGCTTCACTCCTGCCTTGCTTCACTGTCTGAACTCTGTATATGCTCAGAGGAACCAGTCCCTGCTAATCCTGACAACGGCCATCCAACTTAAATTTGAGAACCTCCAATGCATGTGAGCTCATTACGTTTTGGGAGCGGTGGCATCTGTCTGCTGCCATGTTTGTTGCAGTGGCAGGTCCCACCCCACCCCACCCCGAAAGGAGAAATCTAAGCTTTCAATGAGCTCTCCAAGGTGCTGAACTTGTCCCTGAACTGGATTCAGAACTCTGGAGAGCTCTTTTAAAGCTTGCAAATGGCCAGGGTGGTCCAGCCATTCCCACCAGCCACCCCTATTCTGGGATAGCTGATTCCATTGTCAAACAGCTCTTGTAGTTAGGAACCATTTCTGTGTCCTGTGCATCCGGTGGTTCACTCAAGGGAGGGCAGGAGACGCGGATATGGCCCCCTGGCATCTCCAAATGGCAACAAGCTTCCAATCCAACCTTGAGCAGACAGAGCATGTAGGCAGAAGCTTCCTATGGGTTCATCTTGTCTGCCCTGAAGTTTGGGATCAGGGATGGAAACAATATGGCCGGTAGGCTTTTTACTGTAGCCTGTAATACAATCAAACCCTGCAGAATGTCTGGCCCTCCCTCCATCCCAGGTACCCCTGCCCTGGCTTTGGAGGGAGAGAAGAAGAGGCAATATCTGCTGGGCTCAATCTTCTCCCACACTGCCATCCCTTTTCCTTTTGTGTCTTATCTTCATTAGATCATAAGCCTGAGGACAGGGAACTGTTTTATTGTCCTTTTACTTGTAAAGTGCCATGTACAGTGATGGCACTATAGAAAATAAATAGATAGGGGATGATGAAGTTTTTAAACAGTCCCAGGCAGTGTCTTCCATTGTGAAACTGCTCCTGCCATCACGAAGGTTTAGGTGGAATCTCTTTTCCTGGAGCTTGAAGCCATTGTTCCGTGTCCTAGTCTCCGGAGCAGCAGCAAACAGGCTTGCTCCGTCCTCCATCTGACATCCCTTCAAATATTTAAACCTAGCTATCATCTCATCTCTTAACCTTCTCTTCTCCAGCCTAACTCTACCCAACTACCTGAGTTGCTGCTTATAGGGAACTCTTTCTGCAACTGAGCTGCAGGGCTGGATTCTTCAAGTATTGCAAAAGACACACATGCACTAACTAATTCAACAAGACTCCAGGTCTTTTGAGGAATTCCCCAAACTGACACCCTGCAGATCTGACCTACTACGACTCCCATCATCCCCAGCCAGCCACACTTGGGAGAGGCTGACCAAGAGCCTATGGAATCTCTTCAAAACCAAAGAGTCAGCAATATTCCTGACCTTTTTTTCCTTCCTTCCTCTTTTTTTTGTTTAAATTTTGCAGTTAAAGTAACTAAAACCAAGGAGGAAAGATTGCTTTTGAACAGCCTCTGGAATCACAAAGAAACTCTACAGGACTCAAAATGGATGTATGTGTGTGTTTGTGTTGCTCAATTTTTCCTCTTGAGAGTTCTCTCTTGCTTTTTAATTGAGTCAGGTTCTTTTTTACTGTACATAACTATAGATTAATGCAATTTTACCAGGAGGGGAAAAAACTGAACATAGTAGTCAGATCAATTAATCACGTGCACCATTTAACAGGAATAGCTTTTCAAACCTCCGCTCTTGCTTTTTTTGACAGCAGCACTGAAAAAAATGACCAGATCAGTGATTCCTAGCTTTGATTCTAGTCTATTTTCTTTTTCTTTTTCTTTTGAAGCTGAATAGCTTCACTGGCTACTACTCTGTTTCCAGGCTCAATACAAGGGCCATTTCCGCACTGCACTATATAGCGCTATTATTCCACTTTCAACACCCTATGGAATCCTGGGGTTGCAGTTTCGGGAGGGACCTCAAAGTCAGTATTTGAAACTCAAATGCAGTAACAAGGGCCTTTGAGGCCCCTCCCTAAATTGCAAACCTCAGGATTCCATAGGAAGTTGAAAGTGGAATAATAGCGCTATAACAGTCTAGTGCGGAAATGGCCAAAGTCCTGGTTACGCCCTATAAAGCCTTATATGGCTTAGGTCCAGACTGCCTGAAAACCCATATCTCCCCATGTGAGCCTGTCTTAGTCTTATCATCTAGATGAAAAGGCTTTCCTTTTGTCACACCATCCTTGCAGTTTTGCCTTCACTACAAAGGAACTGATTAAAAGTAACCACCTATTTATAACTAGTTATTTCCAAGCTCTATCCTAACTAATGAAACTGTCCTGTGCTTGATTGGAAAAGAATTAATATATCTAGTTCTTTGTACACTCTGTCTCAACTAGTTAACACACAATTATAATCCTAACTTAATTCAGTTATGTCTTTGTTACAAAGGAATTACTCGTAACTACTTAATGGTTGCTCATTCTTTCTGATAACTGCACTAACTAAGTCACAACTCATTACATTTCTGCACTGGACTGTTATAGCACGATGATTCCATTTGCAACATCCTATGGAATCCTGGGGTTTGTGGTTTCGGGAGGGGCCGGCCGGGCCATTTCCGCACCAGCTTGTTATAGCGCTATGATTCCACTTGCAACATCCTATGGAAGCCTGGGGTTTGCAATTTCGGGAGAGGCCGGCTGGGCCATTTCCGCACTAGCCTATTATAGCGCTATGATTCCACTTGCAACATCCTATGGAATCCTGGGGTTTGCAATTTCGGGAGAGGGGCTGCCATTCCGCACCAGCCATAGCCTACATTCCACTTGAAAACTGGGTTTGCAGTTTCGGGAAGGGCCGTCCGGCCCCTCCGACTGCAAACCCAGATTCCATAGGATGTTGCAAGTGGAATCATAGCGCTAAAAGCAGTCTAGTGTGGAAATGGCCTCAGTTATGCCTTTGCTATGTGCAACCAAGAACCAGAATGGCACAGTGGTTTGAGTGCACTAGGACTCTAGGAGACCAGGGTTCGATTCTCCACTCGGCCATGGACAAGTGACACTCTCTCATCCTCAGAGGAAGGCAGTGGTAGCAACTCCTTCTCAACAAATCTTGCCAAGAAAACTTGAGGTTGGCCTGAGGGTCACAATCAGTTTGAAATGACTTGAAGGCGCATAACAACAAAAAAATTGTAACTACAGTCATTGCTCCCCATTTGCTAGGGTTAGGGGCACAGGACCCCCATGAAAGTGGAAAAACTGAATAACTCTAGGCCCTCCCAAACCATATTTAACACACAAAAAGCATGATCCCCATATTCAACCCACCTTGGATTCCTTTGGGGCATCAGGGTTCCTTCCCAAGGCAGAAGTGGGGGGCTGGGGGGCTTCCGGTCACCTCCACTGCTGCCCCACACTATTTTTAAGAGGGACTTAGAAGCCTCGTTCACAGTTTCTCAGCCTCACGAGGCTTGCAGTCCCTGTTAAAAATGGCACCGGGGGCAGCAAATAATCCGTGAATAATCAAATCTGCAAAAGTGAAACCTGCAAACGTGGAGGGCTGGCTGTAGTTCTATCCAAGCTGTACCCTAACTGAGGTCGACCGGCCAGCCTCACTGAGAAAATTCAGCTTCCAGCTTCGAGATCACGGGCAACCATTTGGCTGAGCTGGCTGGCTCAGCTTCGGGCTAGTTGCCCCTTCTGGTTCATCCGTTGCCCTTGGTGCCAAAGGCCTTCATAACCACTTGGGCAGATGCTGGATCGTCATCCTTCCGGACGCCTCTCGCCAGGGACTCCATCCCATTCCAAGCCTCCTAAATGGATAACTGCCTTGGGTGGCCAAGGAATGCTTGGCACACCTTGGTCCAAGCAGCCCTGTGGTTCATCCGAGCATTTATCTAATTAGGTTGGTCTTGACGAAGGATGTGCTGGAGCCAGCTAAGTCCCCGGAGGTGATGCAGAGACACACTGGCCAGCCGCGAGAGAAAGCCTGCAAGGGAGGAAGGGAGAGGAATCCATCAGTCAATTAATTAAAGGCTCTTGAAAAAGCCTAAAACCACCCCCTTCCACTAGCAAATGGGGCTGCCCAGTGTATCTCTGCCTGCTTCTGGCTTCACTTCCTTCCAAACAGCCCTCACACAGCCAGAGAGAGATAGGGAAACACTCTTGTCTCCCCCCCCCCATGGGTGCAAGGGAACAATCCAATTGCAGTGGTGGTGGGGGACTCACGCAGAGGCACAACAGGCAACAGACTCCTCTAGGAACTGGTCAGAGTGTGGAACTCCTGCAAAGGGATTGCCATCTTCCTGAATAAGGCACCCCAGAAAACACCCCCACCCAAGATTGGGGATTATTTGAACAGGTTTGACCCAGCCTGCTCCATCCAGATATGTTGGACTACAACTCCCATCACCCTCCCCCCCAGCCATCATGACTATAAACCCAGAGGAACCAAGAGTCCTCCACAGAAGCTGAAAGATGGGAGATTCAGGATTCTAAAAGGGTGGACATCTTCACTCAGCCCACCTATGGGACTGCAGCATTCATCATTGCAAGATATGGCTGCCAAATGGATTTTGATCGCAATTCCCATCATTCCCTGCCCATGGGGCCATAATGCCAGAGAATCAAGAGTCTTCCATAGGAGGGTGACAGACACAGGGCAATTAAAAAGAATCAGAGAATCAGAGAATCAAAGAATCCAAGAGTTGGAAGAGACCCCAGGAGCCATCCAGTCCAACCCTCTTCTGATGCAGGAACACCCATCAAAGCACTCCCAACAGATGGCCATCCAGCCTCTGCTTAGAAACTTCCAAGGAAGGAGACTCCACCACACTCCATGGAGGCAGCAGATTCCACTGCCGGACAGCTCTGACCATCAGGAAGTTCTTCCTGAGGTTCAAGTGGAATCTCCTTTCCTGCAGCTTGAATCCACTGCTCCTTGTCCTAGTCTCTGGAGCGGCAGAAAACAAGCTTGCTCCCTCTTCAACATGACATCCCTTCAGATATTTAAACAGGGCTCTGATGTCCCTCTTAACCTTCTCTTCTGCAGACTGAACATCCCCAGCTCCTAAGCCACTCCTCATAGGGCTTCATGGCTTCCAGACCCTTCACCATTTTGGTAACCTCCTTTGGACACACTCCAAGCTTTTGCAATACCTTGAATTGTGGTGCCCAGAACTGAGCACAGGATTCCAGCTGAGGTCTAACCAAAGCGGACAGCAATAGTCAGGTGATTTACTATATATTAGCTTTAGGACACTTTGTAATGGTAATCTTCCCTAGGCTAAAATTGCAAGCAACACTGTATTGCATATCAAAGGAAAGAGTAATTGTATTGCATTTCAGTGGTGGGGGAATCTAAGAGGGTAGTTAGGGAGATGCATATCCCAAAGCATCCGGTCAGTGTTTGGAGAGAAACCACAAGGACTGGGACAGAACAACACTGGAATCATAGAATCCTAGAGTTGGAAGAGACTCCAGGGGCCATCTAGTCCAACCCTCTTCTGCTATGGAGGAACACCCAGCAAAGCACTCCCCACAGATGGCCATCCGACCTCTGCTTTAAAACCTCCAAAGAAGGAGACTCCACCACACTCCATGGAGGCAGCAGATTCTACTGCCGGACAGCCCTGACCATCACGAAGTTTTTCTTGAGGTTTAGGTGGAATCTCTTTTCCTGTAGTTTGAATTCATTGCTCCTTATCCTAGTGCCTGGAGCAGCAGAAAACAAGCCCGCTCCGTCCTTGACATGACATCCCTTCAAATATTTAAACATGGTTATCGTGTCCCCTCTTCACCTTCTCTTCTGCAGACTAAACATCCCCAGCTCTCTAGCCCGCTCCTCATAGGGCTTCATGGCTTCCAGACCCTCCACCATTTTGGTGAAGAACATTCTTTTGGACATATTCACAGAGTGCAATATCGCAATATTGAACTGTAGCATCCAGAGGTAGCAGATGGTGGTCAACCTGCCATCAGTGGCACTTGCCATGGTCGCTCTAGATCTCCTCTAGCCTAAGAGGCAAGATGTCTCTGTATAGCAGTGGCCAGGGAAGGAAAGATGAAAGCTGCAGTTGGACTTGTCCTACTGGCGGACTTCCCAGAGGCAACTGGTTGGCCAATCTGTGAACTGAAAGATAGCCTAGAAGAGCCTTCGGGCCCATCCAGCAGGGTCCTGGAGGCAGTTCCAACTAGAGTAGACCCACTGAATGGGAGCAACATAAATGTCAACCCAGCATTCTGCAGTTGATTCAGTGGATCTCCTCTATTTAAGTGATGATCAAGGTGAGTCTTAAATTAAACCTCTAGGCCTGAGTGTTTACTTGGGTCCCACTTTAGCGTTGCCACGTCATGCCTATTCCAAGCCTTGAGATTGTTTATTATCACCCCGCTTTCCCCCCAAAATTGGGACTCAAAGCAGCTCCCAACTGAAAAGAACAATACAACTAAAAACATACAAAAAGTGAATATTAAAATAGAATTGAAATCATCTGTATTATAACCATTGCACCACAGTAACAACATAAAAGGCAATTTAAAAAAAAAAAAAGATAAAAAGCTCTTTTAAAACAGCAATTAAAACAGTACAGCACCCCCTCTCCACCTGCCGCTTGGCCTCATCTCCTTGGGGGTACAGAAGGAGGAAGACGTGGTTTTGCAAATATAGCTTCACGGGGCCCCTTTCTGGAATGTCGTCCAAACAAAGACTTGGTTATTTTTATTTTTTAGCAAAAAAAAAAAAGTCAAATTTTCCCCTCCTGTGGTCTCCCTAGATATTGGCATGAATAAATAGCACAAGAGCTCTTAATAAGAGCAATGCCCAAATCAGATAAGGCTGTGTAGGAGGAGAGGCTGAGAGCTCAATGCTGATCGTTCTCCGGCTGCTCTTTCAAGCCACTTCCTCCTTGGACTCTTATCTCTCTGGCCCAGGGCGGCCCCATGGAAATGTGCAAACCGCTCTCAACATTTGCACCGAGATAGGCTTGCCAGGGAGCTGAACTGTGTGTATCAGTGGAACCATCTTGGCGGTTCTCGAAGAGAACATGGGCTTTCCATGCTCAAATGGCCACCTAACACCCCTGACTCCCATAATGGCAGCGGCACGTGAGAATGCTCCCGAGTGACCACTTGCATGCCGCCTCTAAAACAGGGGGACCAAAGAGGTCTGCTTTCCGAAGAATCACCGTCGTTGAAACAGAAATACAAGCACAGCTTGGAAGTGCTACTTCTTGGCCTACGGTTCCCAGAAACCCCCAGCTCCGAGAGATGTATGATACTCTGAAGAAATAATAATGACGTTTCCAGGCTCTGCATATAACACATTTTATTCTTTTGAGGAAGACTGTTGGACAAACTAGACTACTAAAAAAAAAAAGTATCCTGTACAATTGCCATATTTACCCTTCCTGCGGCACAGTTTCCTCAAACTTCAGCAATCAGACTTGCAAATTAAGCCCACGTTTACCTTCCAAAGACTAGTTGCAAAATAAAGCACAAATGCAAGATGTGTAACTGAGCAAAAGCACATGCTAGGACAAATAGATGTCTTTCACCACTAACGGGAGCACCTTTTCTACATTTGGACTAAACATATCCTCTAGTTTGACACTATGACCAATATCACCCATATGCTTGCTGTTGAATCTACTGTTTAGGCAATTTTGAGGCCCCTGTTCTGCTTTCATTTTCTCTTAGAACCAGATGAATGGATCAAACAGTCTTTTAAACAGAGAGCTGTTCTGTCCAAAGCAGGTCATGTAGCCACTGAGTGGAACTGGTAGTGCAGCAGAGATGTGTTACGTGGCCTAACAAACCTGTATACTTTGAAGGAACCATCAATGGTGCAGGTATAGGATGGAGCATGCCTCATAGTTTATAGCACATGTGTCAAACACAACGCCCGTGGGCCAAATCCGGCCTGCCAGGCCATTTCATGTGGCCCTTGCACTTCTCCTGCAGCTGCAGCACTCCCCTGGCCTGGTGAGCCCAATCTCTATTGCAGGCCCCCGGCTGCCGGTATTCTGAAGAGGGGTCCAGCAGCCAGAGTCCATGATCTACTTCTACTTCTGATTGCTCCTCTGTCCAAGTCCCATCGTCAGAGCATTGCCATGAGTTACCATGGCTATGTTCCTTGTGGCCTTCTAGAGCTGGACAAAGGAGCAGTCAGAAGTAGAAGTAGATCGCGAGTGCTGGCTGCTGGGCCCCTCTTCAGAATACCAGCAGCCAGGGACCTGCAATGTGGGGATTGGGCTCACCAGGTACACAGAGGGGAGGGGGCCGGAAAGAGGCACAGGGGAGAGGTAGAGCAGAAAGAGGCACAGAGAGGGTCTAAGGAGCAGAAAGTGGCACACTTTGGATATACTGACCAATTCTACGTCACTTTATAGAGGTATAGGGACCATAAACTACAATCGAATAGCCCCAAAATGTCCAAGAGAGGAAAAGTTGATGCAGAGGGGAGGCAATTTAAAAACCAGTAATAATTGAATGCAGAGGCAATTATTTAATCCGATAAAAGAGTAGATATATTTATATAGTCTTACAGATACAACTGCCCGTTAAGGGCAACCATAATGCTGACGTGGCCCAAGAGGAAATTGAGTGTGACACCCCTTCCGGCCCCTCCCGAAACTGCAAACCCCAGGATTCCATAGGATATTGAAAGTGGAATCATAGCGCTATAACAGGCTAGTGCGGAAATGGCCTATGCTAAGCTGGGAGCATGCAGTTTAAGATCCTTGACTTTTTTACCCTACAGCTAGTGTAGGAAGCCCCTATTCAGATCAGGGCCATCAGACACACACACAGAAAAGGTTAAACCTCTCCTATCTGATTTTTATTTCAAAATACACACACACACAGCACACACACACACACACACACAGTGGTTATTGTTTTCTTAAGGGCAGAGCAACTGCATTGCCTCCACCGGTTGCTAAGGAAGAGGCTTTTTAATGGCTGGATGCTGTATTTTCCTTATTGCGGTGCTTTCAAGCTGTGCTTACGAGAACTCCCCTGTCTTTTTAATACTGCAGTTTCATTTAGCTGCCTTTTAATTCGTACATGAATGCTTTTACCTGTGCCTTTTTCTCGTTCGCCTTCTTGTAAGTCTCCTTGATTCTCGGTTTTGGGAGAAGGTGGGATGTAAATAGAACCAAATTAATTAATTTTAGCTACTCCCTCCCACAGCCATTGTTTGAGAGACATTGAATTTTTTTAAAAAAAGAAGACAGGAGAGGATGGAAGAGTTTAATGGTCCCAATCGAGATCACAGATGGAGCCCAGTGGCCCCAGTTGTGGTGCCATGAATGTAAAAATGCTAGTGTGGACACTGTGCACGAGCATATCCAACAGACTGTGTAGTTTCAGTTCCAAAGTAGAATTGCTGTCACACTTTCACCAACCAGATGTCTCCAGGACTCCCACGAAGAGGCCATGAATCATCTTCCTGTTCCTCCACCCAGCATTTTCTTTTCCAAGATATACTGCTTTTGGAGAGAGAGGTTCCATTTAGTGCCCGTGGATGATTTACCGCCCTGGACTCTGAATTCCCTGCTGGAGAGTTCTAGCTCTGTAGTTTAGGGGAGTGAGCGAAAGCTCTCTGGCAGAGAATTCCAAGTGTTTTACAAACCACAAATCCCAGGATGCTAAAGGGTGCACCCATGGCAGCTAAAGGGGTACCAAACTAAATAAGCCTGCGGTGCAGATGGATTCGTAAGTCACCACCACCATCGTAGCTTACGCATGGTGATCCTCAGGAGCTGGATAGGAACAGTTCAGTTGGAGTAATTCCTTTAGGCCCCCTGCAGACTGCAAAAAAGATGGCCCAAGGCTGAAGGCAAGGGGATTCATCTCCCTTCCTCAGTTGCTCTCACCAAAGCTGAAAAAGGATTCCTAGAATCATAGAATCACAGAGCTGGAAGAGACCCCAGCCCCTGGCCATGCAGTCCAACCCCCTTCTGCCATGTCGGAACACACAGTCAAAGCATTCCTGAGAAATGGCCATCCAGCCTCTGCTTACAAACCTCCAAAGAAAGAGACTCCACCACCCTCCCAGCAGTGCATTCCACGATCGAACTGCTCCTCCCATCAGGAAATCCTTCCTAACGTTTAGGTGGCATCTCTTTCCATGTATGAAGATTTTTGTGCTATTTATTTATTCCCTCGTTTAATTTCTAGGTCCCTCCTTCCCGAAAACCTCACACAGATATGAGCAGAAAAGGAGGCCGTCGTTTGGGAATCACTCCACGGCCCCAACCTCCTTAATCCAGCCTTGGTGATCATGAGTGGGTATACCTTTCTTTCTTCAATATTTGGCATTATCAGCAAAGAAAGAAGGAAAGGAAGAAGTGGAGGAGGAAAAAAAAGGATGAAGAAGAAAAAGTAGAGATGGAGGAGAGGAATTGGGGAGGAAGGAGGAGGACAAGGAGAAGATTTCACTAGCTTTCTTTGGAGCAGCTCAGGGAGGCTTCTAGATACTTTTCCATGGAAACATTTCCACAGGAAGGCTTTCCATGGGTTTGCATTTACATTTTTAATTCATGAAAGTTTCCCAGCTTAGGAAAGGGAAGGGTTTTGGCTCCTCTCCTGGGCTCAGCCTGGGAAAGGGAAGGAGAAGAAGGGGAGAACTCTTGGGCAGCAAAAGAGTTTTGGGGAGAGAGGAAAGAGCACCCATGTCTGCTTGTTGAATTCCACCCCCAAAGCCGCCCGGATCTCTCCGAGAAGCCACCTTCCCTCCCTTGAGCATCCCGACTCTTTCCTTGGAGAAATGAGACCGCCTTCAAACCTTGCCATGTTTCCTTAATGAAATTGTTGCCTTGGCAACCCTCTTCTCCTAACATTAGGGCAACATGCCGATGCAGGCAGATCTTTGAAACATTTGCTAAGGCGGAGAGTACGAGGTGGCCGGGGAAGGGGTGAAGAAGCGGCCAAATTAACAGGTTTGGGAAGGCAATTAAGGGGAAAAGTTGACAAAGGAAGGCGGCTGCCAAGGTCCTCTCGGGCCAAAGATTTCAAACACATCATCCCAGTGCTGTGAAAAATGTATGGATTGCTAGCCAGTTTCAGGCCGGCTTCACAAACTTGTGCCAGCCCTTAAAGACCTAACAATTTGAGGACAAGTCTTCCCAGCAGTGGCTGTTTTTGTGGCTCCAGTGGGGCAGTAAATCTGCTCCAGGTCGTAGTCCAAACTTTAAAGAAACTATCGAAGGTGCTGAACCTCAGCCCACCCCACATTCAGCCAGGGAGCTCTCCAAGGTGCTGAAGTCTAGCCCCAAATAGCTTCAGCACCACTGACTGGTCACTGAGCACATCCAAAACCTGGACTGGACTCCCATGCCTTACTGACATGGAAGCCACCAATGACTGCTTACCCACTGCTTCATCCCTGCCCCACTGACATCTGATTATCTTCAGGAGGGTTTCTCTGGATATCCTTCACACACACACACACAATGGGTGGAACGAGTGGCAGTGAAGAAGGGGCAGAGACTGACCCTTCCCAAAAGGTTCAGGGAAAAGCAAACTGCCACAGCCACTCCCTGCTTGTCTCTTCCTCCTTACGAATACCTTTTGCTACTCGGATGTTAGCTAGCCACATGTGTCCCAGTTTTCATCTGGGAAATGTTGGAAGGTATATGTCAGGAAATGGACTTCCAGTTGTGGTTTCAGGTAGCATTGTTTGCTAGCCCTACCTGGAGACCTCTGCTCTTCTAGCGGTCTCCTTTCAGGTATAAATAAGCCAAACCTGGCTAAGTTTCCAAAATCAGCTGAGATCAATGTGTTGGAACTAATAAGGTAAGACATAAATTTTATGTATTATGTATTATTTAATTGCCTTATTATTTATTTATTCAATTTATACCCTGCCTTTCTGACAATAAAAGGACTCTTCCCAAAAAATTTAGCTAAAATGTTTCTTTACAAAAGTTGGGGGAAAGAATTAAATAACGTTAATTTTTCAAATAGATTTTAAAAAGGATACAAGTTTAAATGCACGGCATACTGACATGGACCCAAAGCAGGTCGTTGTTGTGTCATTTGCAACTTACGGCGACCCTAAGATGAACTCATGTTTCTAGAGCTTTGCTTCCCCCAAATTACAAACCAGAGAATTCCATAGGATGCAGCTGTGGCAGTTAAAATGGACTCATGCGGCTATAATTACGTAGTGTGAAAGGACTCCCGAAGCTCTTTCTCCCTACATAATTATAGCTGTGGGTCCTCCAGGGGTTCAGGGGCAGAACATTGGCCCCTGGATCTGTCACGGTGGCCCACCTCTGCTTCAAGGCAAGGAGAAGACACTTCATGGGTGTTTATCCAGGCTGGTCTTTATCACAGCACAAGTTGGAACAGGGGCACCGGTTGCATTGAAAACAATGCCCTAGAATCAATGTCTCCCAAATGTTGGCCTTCCAGATGTTTGGAACATCTGTGGGCCAAGCTGGCTGGGGCTTCTGGGAGTTGAAAGACCAAAGGTTTTGGAACAACCGGCTGAGATCCTCTTGCTCGTCCTAACTGCAGCAGAACCACCGAATCCATTGGACTCACCTACATCCTGACTCACCATTCATCCATTGATTCAGTAGGTCTACTCTAGGGTAAACTAACTAATAATTGTAAATATCGATAGGCTCCGAATGGGCAATTTGTTCTTTGCTCAGTGTCACCTTGCAATGGGAATTTGGAAAGGAAAATCAAATGGATAACAAGGGAAGGATAAGGAAGTGTTATGGGAACATTTAGATATGATAAAGGAGCTTGTGTCTGCTCCTATGATGAAAAAGTATGTAAATAATTGAATGCCTGGGAAAATTGCTGGAGCTGGTAGGGTAAGGTTTTGACCAATCTTTGACATGCGTGCCAAATTTTAAATGGAAAGGTATAAAACTTGTGCCCAACATTTGGGTGATGTTGCTTGCTTTCCTGAAATAAATGTATCTGTTTAGAAACTCTGAGCAAAGTTATTCGGTGCAAGTTAGCCAGGGCATGACACAGTCCAGGATTCCATAGGACACAACCACGGAAACGCAAGTGGAATGAAAGTACCACAACTGTGTACAAAATTGTGTCACGTCCAGGACTCACGAAGCTCCCTCTTTTGTAGGATCACCGTAGATCGGAGCCAACTTGATGCCACCCAACAGCAACGAGGTATTCAGCATTCTCGACCAGTAAGTTCTAAAACTACCGATCATTGCTACTGGGCTGTGGTTGGGTTTCCTTAGAAAAAGTGGCTCAGACAAAGCCTCAAAACTTTTGGCCCGCAGATCTTTTTTTTTTTCTGTTTTGTAACCAGCATGTGAGCCCGGATAAGGTCACTCCTTTGCAGCTCTTTTCTTTTAACAGGTGGCTTCACAATAGATGAGAGAGGTGCCAATTTTCCTTTCAAAGGGTCAAACGGACAGCAAATTCAGAACTCTCCTTCATTCCTCTCCTTCATCGGTACAGGGGGAAAAAAATGCCATTTCTCTTAAGTACACAAGATACACCCCTGATGTAAAGACTCCAAGTTGCTTGCTAAGGTTGGCCTTCCTCTGCAAAGAGAAAAAGGCTCCCAGTGCTAGAGGTAGAAAAAGGGATGCACACCAGCCTGGTGGGATAAAAGCAGCTTCTGATTTAGATATTTCACAAGTCCAAGCCAACACTCTCGCCATAAGGTGCAGAGAGGACATCAGCTCAGGTGGTAGATGCAGTACGAGCGGCAGGGTAGCCTGGATTTTCTCTGGATTTTCTCTGCCCTGGCCTGGAGAGCAGAGTTGGGTACGCAATGAGTGCCCTGGCTGGACTCTGGCTGGTGTAGGGGCTCTGGGCTCACTGGTTTGAAGCCTCCAGACTTACGGATGGACAGGACCTACTGCCATCATCTGCCAGGCCTCTTGGATCCCCCTCTTCTTTCCGAGATTGGCTGCAGCCTCCTCCGGAGCAGAAAGGGAAATTGATTCTCCCACAGACAATGCATGGATGTATGTATGTGCATTTTCTGTTCACCTATGGACTTAAGGCGACTCCATGCATTTTCTAGGGTTTTCTTAGGCAAGGAATTGTCAGGGTTGGTTTTGCCAGTTCCTTCCTCTGAAATATAGCCTGTAGCACCATATGTGCCTTCAAGTCTCCTGTTGACTCCTGTTGAAAAGCAAGTTAAGGGAGGACATGGGAGCCACGTTTCAATATTTGAAGAGATGCCTCATTGAAGATGGAGCAAGCTTGTTTTCTGCTGCTCCAGAGACTAGGACACAGAACAATGGATTTGAACTACGGGAAAAGATATTCCACCTGAATGTCAGGAAGAACTTCCTGACGGTCAGAGCTGTCCGGCAGTGGAATCTGCTGCCTCCATGGAGTGTGGTGGGTTCTCCTTCTTTGGAGGTCTTTAAGCAGAGGTTGGATGGCCAAACAAAATTCATTTTCTTTGTTTTGGCCCAGTTCTCTAATCTGTCAGGGTCATTTGGAATTCTGATCCTGTCCTCTGGGATATTAGCTGTCCCGCCTCATTTGGTGTCATCTGCTCATTTGATGAGCATGTTAACTAAGTAGATAGATGGAGCCCCTGTAAAGTCTTCGCATGTGGCTGCACAGAACTAATGAAACCTTGCAAATTATGGCAATCAGTTGTTCTACTAGCTGGGCTGGAGATTTGCACACGGTCCTCGTCTGGAGCTGAGCCCCTCAAAACTGGAGAATCTGCGCCCTCATCTCCCAGCTGGAGATGACCCTGGGATTTGTCAACCCTACTGCCAATCCACTGCCCCAAGCAATGGGGGCCGGCCCCGTGCTAGGCCCACCCCATGGAAGGCGATGCTGTGATAAGCCAAGGCTCTGGGCTTTTGCACAAGGGAGTGAGGCAACTTTTTCCAAAGGGCTCTAACTGAGGACTCAGGGCTTCCTGTTCAACAAGCCGTCTCCGAGAAAACATTGGCAGTCCCGGGTGAGCTCCCCTCAGACTTGTTTGGGTCCGGCTGATTTCAAAACAATGCCGCATTGTTCAGCGGGATCAGAGAGAATAAGGCACAGCCCGCCAGCCGGTTCTGCCCAGTTCCTGTGGAAACGGATTGCTCAGATTGATTTACAGTTTGTTTAGGTGGCCCTTGGGCTGTTTTTGTTTGAATGGGGCAGCTGGTGGAGGGGGGAGGACTGCACCAAAGTGGAACATTGAACAATATCCCATACAAGTCAAGTCAGACTTTGGTCTAGGGCAGTCATTTCAAAGAGGGATGCCAGGGCAAAGTTCTTAGCTATGACAAATCGATTTGATTCTAAGGTTGCCAGAGTGGAAATTGAAGACGGCTCCTACGCCTTTAATGGTTGCGTAGGTGAGGGAATTTCAGCAAATGCCGCTTGTCCCCTGGTTGCAGAGTCTTGCCCTTCCCAGTAGGCTCGGGGGAAAGCAAACTGCTGCAGCCTCTCCTAGCTTGTGCACCGATAGCTTTGGCCATCTTGGTCACACCATGATCTTGCTTGGTCACGCACGTCCCATTTTTGCTTTTGTGAAATGTTGGATGGCAAGCAATATAGGGTATCAGACCCTCTGCACTTTTGTCCTATCCACTGTAGTCGCATTTCCCTGTCCTCCAAGATAGGGAAGGAGAGAAAGAACATTGTCATCATGTCACTGTTGGTTCTCTTTAGTGTTATCAATCCCTCCCTTTGTTTCCGACCTTCAGAGACGGATGCCATGTCTTTATGTCTCCAAAACAGTACCCAGGTACAAGACGAAGGGTATCAGCATGAAGGAACGCCAAAGTTTGCAGACTTTCAAGGGGAGAGCAATCCTACAAATCTCAAGAGGCTGGTTCAGGGGGATGCAAGATGTTGCAGCTCCCAGGTTGTGTAGACCGTAGTGTGACGAAGCCCTGGGCCCGCTGGTTACTGGTGGCCTCCATTTCAGGGGGGTGCTGAATTCAATCCAGTATTTAACATGGAACTTCTCAAAAGCATGGAGCTTCTCCTCAAAATAATCAAGAATTCCCCATTTTCACCAGGCTCTTTGTCAACATTTTTGTTCTTCCAATCAGATTCCAAAAGCAAAAGTTACTCGACTGAGCTCGAGTGGGGACAGAAAGACCCACAAGGCCACATTTGCAGAGAAGATTAAACCAGCATGGGAAGGGTTACACACCGAGCCTTGTCTCTTATGGATTTTTCTTGTAGGTACCTCATAGAGTCATAGAGTCATAGAATCATAGAGTTGGAAGAGACCCCAGGGGCCATCCAGTCCAACCCCCTGCTATGCAGGAACACTCATCAAAGCATTCCCAACAGATGGTCATCCAGCCTCTGCTTTAAAGGCCTCCAAAGAAGGAGACTCCACCACACTCCATGGAGGCAGCAGATTCCAGCCAGAGAGCTCTGACCGTCAGGAAGTTCTTCCTGAGGTTCAGGTGGAATCTCCTTTTCTGCAGCCTGAATCCATTGCTCCTTGTCCTGGTCTCTGGAGCAGCAGGAAACAAGCCCTCTCCTTCCTCTACATGGCATCCCTTCGGATATTTAAACATAGCTATCATGTCCCCTCTTAACCTTCTCTTCTCCGGACTAAACATCACCAACTCTCTAAGAACTTGAGTCCAAAGAGGAAATAAAAATGAATCTGCCTGCAAGTTTGAGTCGCCTTTGCATAGACACTTCGTTCAAGAACGTGCCTTTGCACTCAAGATCCCACTGGATCTCAAGTCACGCAAAGCAGAAATGCGTTCTCCCCCTTGCCAACTGGGTTTCTGAGTAGCAGCCGTGCCAAGAAGGAGTGGGAGTTTTCCAGATGACTCACCACTTGCTGTTCGGAGCTGAAGAAGGTGGCATGGAGAGAAGCACAACCAGGGACCCATTCGTACCGCACAATTGTAGCTGCATGATTCCCCTGTTTCGTAGCCTGGAGCTCTGGGGTTTGCAGTGCAAGGAAGGTACTCCAAATTCTCTCCCAGGAAGCTCTAGTGTTTTGCCAAAGTACAAATCCCAGGATTCTGTAGGATGCAGCCACAGCAGTTAAAGGGAAATGATGGTGCTACAATTGTGCAGTGTCAAAGGGTCCCAGAAGTGGGAGTTCTGTGGAGTTCTGCTCCGGAGGGTAGAACCCAAAGCAACAGACTCAAGAAAGGACGGAACATTAGGTGGAACTTCCTGACAGTAACATATGTTTCACAGTAGAATAGACTCCTCAGAAAATGGTGGATTCTGTCTTATTGGAGGTTTATAAACTAAGGTTCAATGGTCACATCCTGGAGACACTTCTGCAGTGGATTTTTACAGCAGCAGAGAGTGGACTAGCTGGCCTTTGGTGTCAGTAAAAACAAAAATTATTGATGTTGTTCTGTGCTTTCAAGCTGTTCCTGACTTATGGTGGCCCTACGGAGAATCTATCATGCGGGCTTCTGAGGCTGTGTGTGTGTGATGCACCCAAGATCACAGCACAGGGATCTAGGAGTCTCAGTAGATCACAAGCTGAACATGAGTCAGCAGTGTGATGCAGCAGCTAAAAAAGCCAATGCGATTCTGGGCTGCATTAATAGGAGTATAGTGTCTAAGCGAAGGGAAGTGACAGTACCACTCTATTCTGCTTTGATCAGACCCCACCTGGAATACTGTGTTCTGGGCAACACAGCTCAGGAAGGGTATTGACAAGCTGGAATGTGCCCAAAGGAGGGTGACTAAAATTGTAAAAGGCCTGAAGTCCTATGAGGAATTGCTTAGGGAGCTGGGTGTGTTTAGCCTGGAGGAGAGAAGGTTACATGACAGCCATGTTTAAGTATTTGAAGCAACGTCACATGGAAGATGGGGCAAGCTTGTTTTCTGCTGCTCCAGAGACTAGGACATAGAGCAATGGATTCAAACTTCAGGAAAAGAGATTCCATATAAATATTAGGAAGAACCTCCTGGCAGTAAGAAGAGTTCAACAGTAGAACAGGCTGCCTCAATGGAGCAGGGTGAAGTCTCCTCCTCTGGAGATTTTTAAAGAGAGGCTGGGTGGCCATCTGTCAGGAGTGCTTTGATGGTGTGGTCCTGCATGGCAGAAGTGGGTTGGACTGGATGGCCCCTGGGGTCTCTTCCAACTCTAGGATTTGTCATGCCCAAAATATAGCAGAGATTGCTCCCACAGCTTTGGAAGCGTGCCCAGCAGCAGAGAATATGTAAGCAGCAATGCACTGTAGCCAGGAAAAACTCACCCACACCAATTGTTTTCTTCCATCAAGGAGGCAATTTAGTCTTGAGTTACAATGGGTACATATTTACAAGAATCTCCAGAAGGCATCCCGGCATCCCTTTGCTTGCTCTTTCTGACAGAGCCTCCGGCAGACACATCAAGCACCATGTGCAACTTGTTGGCTAAAACCCAGCTACATTTATACTCACAGTAGCTGATGCAATCCTGCCAGCCTTTGCATTCTCCCCACACCTGATGCAACCTTCTCCCCTAATTGCTCATCAGCATGACTCAGCATGACTCAGCTAAAGTCACATGGCTGTTCACACGTGCACTTAACGACCCACATCACAAAGTATTTTCTACAGGTTTGGTCCAACCTTTACTTGACAGGATTCTATGACTTGCGCAGGCCTTTCTGATATGCTTCGGGCACTCCTGCCATGCTCTGGTACTTCCTAGCTGGTGTCCGGACATGCATCAGGAGTGCCTTGATGTGGATCAGTGCCCATGGTGCATCAAGGCCATGGCCCATGGGTCACTCCACTGCCTAGCATTGCACAAGAGTGACCCAAACATTGTAACATCATGGCAGCCGCTAGGTGAGTACAACGGACATTGTGAAACTACTTCTTTTCTTGCACATTTAAGCCCACTTATTAAGATGTAAGTTGCATGCTGAATTCCAGCCATTGTGTAGATTTCTTCCAGCCCCCCAAAGGATATGGTAGATTCCTGCAAGACTCAACACTTCATGACCCTCCTAAACCCCTGTAGATGTTCCAGGAATTCTTTCCACCCACGTACACTTTCTGCGCTGAAGGACTTTGGTGCATCTACCGTTTTGTGTGAAAATTCATTCTCCACTGTGACCCACGGGCTGACAGCGTACTGGCATTCCGCGTTTCATCCGAGAAAAGCAAATGCAGTCATCTTGCCTTTGCAAGGCAACAGATCTGAACGAATGTAAGTGAATAGTTTTTCCACAGGTTTGCAGAGAAATCCTGGTGCATTAGGATTTATTTGCAGTTCAGATCTTCAGGATGACTTGCACAAAACATGCATTTCATTCCCGGTCCCTGTTATTTTGTTCACACAACTCTTTTGCAAATCAAAAACATTGCATTTTAATTTTTTTTGCCTTTTGGGGGAAGGCGGTTTCTGCAAAATCCTTTCGAATTACAATGCATTTACTGGGTGGTATTTTCTTCACTGTCTATGAAAACCTTAGAATCATAGAATCATAGAAATTCAGAGTTGGAAGAGACCCCGGGGGCCATCCAGTCCAACCCCCTGCCAGGCAGGAACACCCTCAAAGCAATCCCAACAGATGGCCATCAAGCCTCTGCTTAAAAACCTCCAAGGAAGGAGACTCCACTACATTCCGAGGCAGTAGATTCCATTGCCGGACAGCCCTGACTGTCAGGAAGTTCTTCCTGAGGTTCAGGTGGAATCTCCTTTCCTGCAGCTTGAATCCATTGCTCCTTGTCCTGGTCTCTGGAGCAGCAGAAAACAAGCCTTCTCCCTCCTCTATGTGGCATCCCTTCAAATATTTAAACATGGCTATCATGTCCCCTCTTAACCTCCTCTTCTACAAACTAAACATCCCCAGCTCTCTAAATCTGTCCTCATAGGGCATGGTTTCCAGGCCTCTCACCATTTTGGTCGCCCTCCTCTGGACTTGCTCCAGCTTGTCAATATCCTTCTTGAATTGGGGTGCCCACAACTGGACACAGGATTCCAGATGAGGTCTAACCAAAGCAGAGTAGAGTGGTACCAGTACCTCCCTCGATCTAGACACCAGACTCCTATTGATGCAGCCAAGAATTGCATTGGCTTTCTTGGCCGCCGCATCACACGGCTGACTCATGTTCAGCTTGTGGTCTATGAAGACTCCTGGATCCCTTTCACACAAACTCTTTTGTACTGACCGATACCCAAACCTTTCTTCTTCCCCTCCACAATTTTTACACTTGCTCCTCTCAACGAAAAATGTCTCACTATATCCTGTGATTGGACGATATAATTTTCCTCTGGGGCAGCCTTTTTATGTTATCGGGGGCAGGATTTATGTGACCCTTCAGAGGTTGCTGGTAGACTGCAGCTCCCATGATCTCTCACGTTAGTTATAGCGGCTGGGACTGATTGGAGCTGCAGTCCAAGTAGCCCCAGAGCTAATAGAACTCTACTCCATCCTTTGGCTAGCCACATCTGAATAAATGATGCAAATATCGTCCAGACTCAGAATAAATTATGTAAAATTATGCAGCTATCCCAGCACTATACAGTTTATTTAAGTTGCAGAATTCTGATTCTGCTGGCACAGAACTGATCTGACCTTGGTGCAGAAAAACTGACTTGGGAATAGTGCAGGAAGCCTATATAAGTCTTACTGTTGACTCATGGCCTTTTCATACTAAAACATTGACAAAACAACCTGGACACATTGGAGAGCTGGGTTTTAAAAAAATCCACCTGGGATAAATGTAAGGTACTATATCTAGGCAGGAAAAAAGAAATGCAAAAATCATAGAGTCATAGAATCATAGAGTTGGGAGAGACCCCAGGGGCCATCCAGTCCAACCCCCTTCTGCCATGCAGGAACACCCATCAAAGCACTCCCAACAGATGGCCATCCAGCCTCTGCTTAAAAGCCTCCAAAGAAGGAGACTCCACAACACTCCATGGAGGCAGCAGATTCCACTGCTGGACAGCTCTGACCGTCAGGAAGTTCTTCCCGAGGTTTAGGTGGAATCTCCTTTCCTGCAGCTTGAATCCATTGCTCCTTATCCTAGTCTCTGGAGCGGTAGGGAACAAGCCCGCTCCCTCCTCAACAAGACATCCCTTCAAATATTTAAACATGGCTATCATGTCCCCTCTTAACCTTCTCTTCTCCAGACTAAACATACCCATCTCCCTGAGCGGCTTATCAAAGGGCTTCATGGCTTCCAGACCCTTCACCATTTTGGTCCCCCTTCTCTGGACACGCTCCAGCTTGCCAACATCCTTGAACTGAGGTGCCCAGAACTGGACACAGGATTCCAAATGAGGTCTAACCAATGCAGAATAGAGTGGTACCATTACCTCCCTCCATGTAGACACCATACTCCTATTGATGCAACCAAGAATAGCGTTGGCTTTCTTGGCTGCCGCGTCACACTGCTCACTCATGTTCAGCTTGTGATCTACGAAGACTCCTAGATCCTTTTCACACGTACTGCTGTCCAGCCACACGTCCCCCATCCTATACTTGTGACTTTCATTTTTTCTGCCCAAGTGCAGGACCCAAACATTTCTCTCTGTTGAGATTCATTTTGTTAGCTTTGGCTCAGCTCTCCAATCTGTCCAGGTCGTATTGAAATTTGATCCTATCCTCTGGTGTGTTAGCAAGTCTTCCTCCTAGTTTTGTATCATCCGCAAATTTGATCAGCATGCCCTCCACTCCTTCATCCAAATCCAAATCCAAATATTGGATAGGTGACACTTGGCTTGAAAGCAGTCCAGGTCAAAAATATCTAGGGAGGTCTTAGTTGACGACAAACTAAACATAAGTCAATGCTGTGATGTAGTGGCCCAAAAAAGCCAATACAATTCTGGGCCCCATCAATGGGAATATAGTGTCTTGACCAAGGGACGTATTAGTGTCACTCTGGTCAGACCTCTCCTGGAGTCCTGTGTCCAGTTCTGGGCAACGCAGTTGAGAAAAGATAGAATCATAGAATCATAGAAATGTAGAGTTGGAAGAGACCCCAGGGGCCATCCAGTCCAACCCCCTGCCATGCAGGAACACCCTCAAAGCACTCCCGACAGATGGCCATCAAGCCTCTGCTTAAAAACCTCCAAGGAAGGAGACTCCACCACACTCCATGGAGGCAGTAGATTCCATTGCCGGACAGCCCTGACTGTCAGGAAGTTCTTCCTGAGGTTCAGGTGGAGATACTGACAAGCTGTAACATGTCCAGAGAAGGGCAACCAAGGGGATTAAAGGTCTAGATATCAAGCCTTCTGAGGAATGACTGAAGGAGCTGGGTATGTTTAGCAGGTAGAAGACAGGCAGACATCCTGCCTATCTTTAAATATTCCAAAGGATGCCATACAGAAGACGGAGGAAGCTTGTTTTCTGCTGCTCCAGAGACTAGGACTAGGACTAGGATTCAAATTACAGGAAAAGGGATTCCACCTAAACATTAGAAAAAACTTCTTGTTTGTAAGAGCTTTTTGACAGCGGAATGGGCTGCCCCAGAAAGTAGCAAACCCTCCATTTTTGGAGATCTTGAAAAGGCACCCCAGGTGATAAATTGACTATAGGGGATGCTTTACCCCTGAAGAGTGGTCTGGTAAACCTATTTTGCCAATAAGAAAAGAAAGCCATAAAATATAATAATGGAAAATGCTGCTAACAAATTAATATTCCCCCTCTTCTTCCACTTCTTAGATAGAACTGTCTCTCCCATTTCCCCCTCCTCAGTCTATATGCCAAGAAAGTTTCAGATAATTGCCCCAGTTTCTGGCCAAACACCACTTTCATGTTTCCATGTCTTCCCACATTTCATAGATGAAGACCAGGATATGTGGCCAAGCCACATAGGAGTGTGGTCAAGTTGGCAAAAGCTGCTAATTGGAAAGAACAAACAAGCCAGGAGAAAGGCTGCAGCAGTTTGCCTTTGCCTGAGCCTGCAGGGAAAGCAAAATATTGTTCCTTCTCTTCATCTCTCCCTCCTGTAAACTGAGTGCGAACTCCTTTTGCACTTTGCATTCAGTTTGCAGCAACTGAAGGCCATTTCTGCACGACGGTGCCCTCCCAGCATGGGGATCCGAGAGGAGCGGGACCGCGAGGACACTTTCGCAGGATGTCGTTGTGGTCCTCCCTTCTCACATCCTGGTGGCGCAGTGGGTCAATGCCAGTAGTGCAGCCACAAGGTTGTGAGTTCAATCCTGCCGGGCTCCAGGTTGACTCAGCCTTCCATAGGTCGGTAAAATGAGTATCCAGCTTGTATCTAAAAAACATTGTAAACCACTTAGAGAGTATTTTGCTGATACACATGCTATTGCTATTGCTATCCCCAGTCGGCACAACTGCAGGGTATATCACTGACGGAAAAACTCCATGCCACTGGCCATGCAAGAGCAGGATAATGCGCTTGCTCCCCCACTGCAGCATGGGAAGATGGCCGGCTGCACCGTGGAAGGAAGGAGCATGTTGCTTGTGCCTCCTTCCACAGGGAGCTGGCCGGGTGTGGAGGGGAGCATTCCCGTCATGCTCATTTCCCAACAAAGGTGCTGCTGGGACCACGACGGGACATTGGCGGGAACTGGTAAGGGGCAGAAATGGCTGAAGTTAGCTGAGGACAAAGGAGGAAGTGGGAAGAGGCAAAACCAGGACATTTTAAAAGCTGCCGAAGAAGTGGGATGATAAGAGGATTAATTTTGAGTTTCCCTACCAAATAGGGCCAGTTGGATAATATGACATTTTACCCCTTCGGAGTCTATTTCCCAGAGATCTCCTCTTTCCAACTACTTCCTGCAAAACCTTGGCCGACACCCAAGGAAAATAACAAACACCATTCAGGTCAAATCAATTTTTTAAGGGGCTGGAGATGTTGCTCTTTTATTTATTTCCTCCTGTGCTGCATTTTCCACTTTGGGCAGAAAAGACAAGGAAACAGGAAAGGTACAGCGGGTTCCCTTTCCCATTTGCCTCTTTATCCTGCAATAGAAATTCCTGCAGCCCAAAAGGTCACGTTTTATTTTTATTTTGCATGTATCGGAGACAAGTCTGTTTCTTCACGCCAAGCATGGAAAAGCTCCTTACCAAAGTAAAAAGGCAACTGGCAACTCAGGTTGGGGGGGGGGATATAGATCTAAAAATGGCATTGAAAAAAGTGCATTAAGTAGCCCCCCCCCAAAAAATTGAATATTCTCATTCCAGGAAACAGAGCAACAGAAGGGATTTGCAAGAAAACAGCTGCTGAGATTCTCTGATAGGAGACCTTCGCCCAGACGGCAGATCTGTGGGTGTGGAAATCACGGCATACAGGCCATATGTCACGGTTAGTGGAGTTCCGGGAACAAACCCACCCAACCTTTGCAGCAGGACGCAGCGTTCCTTGTGGCATCTCTCTTTCTGAAAGATGGACTGAGATACTGAACAGCAGAGCTTCTAACATTATGGGGAAGGCAGAGAAAGGGAACTTATGTTCAGTGTTACTCTGCCTCTGGATCATTAATGCTCCCTTTCTGGTTGTGTGAAAGTATTGCGTGCACTGTTAAATGTCACCAACACCATTGGCGCTATTGCATACTCTACAACTGTCCTGGTTTGGCAAGAAACTCCTGATCAATCCTCCACCTGAATCTCAGGAAGAATTTCAGGGCTGTCTGGCAGTGGAATCTGCTGCCTCCATGGAGTGTGGTGGAGTCTCCTTCTTTGGAGGTTTTTAAGCAGAGGCTGGATGGCCATCTGCCCAGAATGCTTTGATGGGTGTTCCTGTATAGCAGGGGGTTGGACTGGATGGCCCCTGGGGTCTCCACTTCTATGATTCTACTGCAGAAAGGGTACACATAAAGGATGTCAGGCAGGATGGGAGTTGTATTCCAACACATCCAGGAAGGCACCACACCGGGGGACAGCACTGATTGAATTGCTGAAAGTGCTAACTGGAACTTGTTACAAACTGAGCCAAATTTTACTGAATGGGAACACATAGTTCCCCTCAACATCCTTATGCACACAATAATCAGACACATATCCTTGTACTTTCATTTTTAATAGATTTTTTTTACAATATATCTCTTCATTTGCATATATCCACTGCATCTATAACTTTTTTTTTTTAAATACACATGAAACCAAACAGGAATAAATCTAAGGGGTTGGTTTTGTAATAATGTTAAACCAAACGAGGCCCGTACCTGCCCACCCACCCCTACCCTCCAAATAACTGATTAAATTTCATTAAGTCGAAGAAAATAAACCTGTAAGGGGAAAAAATTAATAACCACCTCATTATAAAGGTTTATGCTGAAAAACAAAAGTGGTGGGTTAGACTGGTGATGGTGGTTTCTTCATATGTGAGATACAATTCAACGCACGCGCACAATTGTCATCTTCTTCATCCTCATCCACTAGAGGCACATTGCATTCTCCTCCCTTCCCCTCCCCGATTGTACAATCCAAATTTTGCATTTTGAAACCCCTAGGGATTCCGGCCAAGCTCTGTGTGCATGTCAACTGCCGTAAATTCAGTTTATCGCTTGCCTCTTCACGCGACTCTTCCGACCAAAGGAAAGGCTTTCTGTTCCTTCAGGGTGGTGCGCACGGAAGAAATGCGAAGAGCAATCCAACACGAACGCAGGAAGAGCAGTCTCCAGCGGCCTAGGAAATCCCATGTGCCGGGGTCGGAAGAAGTGAAATTACTGGCTTCAAAATGCCCATGAGGCATCTGGGAGGACAAATGTTCTGAACGGGGACAAATGTCATGCAGTGTCTTATGTTTATATATGCACATTGCTATGTAGAAAAAGCAAACCTGTAAGCCAAAAAGAAAGTGGAGGGAAAGCCATGCCACAGGTAGGTTAGGGGCCTTGGTACATGCTATGTCCCTGAAGAATTGGAGGCTTCCATCTTTAAAGGAGGCAGGAGAAGGGAAGGGTGGCGATATCACTGCATCTCCAAAGAGTCCCACCACCCTTCAGCAAGTTGTAAAACTGAGCTTTCTTTTCTCCTTGCCTTCTTCCAGAGCTACACAGTCCCCCACCCACCCAAAAAGGCACCTTTGTGCCTCTGTGGGTACAGCGCGCACGCACACACACGCACACTTTCTCAGACACACACACACCTTATTTTACCACAACTGATTCCACTCGTTCCTTTCTAGCATGCTAGGAAGACAACAGAGAGCCTTCTTTTGTAATGGGGAACATTTCTACCCACGTTTCAAAGAAAATCTAGTTGGTGTGGTTGGCCCACAGTCACAAGAGGAAATGTACTGTGGTCCAAAGAGGTGTGTGATGGTTACAGCTACTGCCCCTCTTAGGGGGTGATGCTGGGGACCTGGTTGGAGGCTTTCTTGCAGAGAGCTTCCCCAGCCTGCAGGGCACCCCCTCTCTCCTGGACAGGCCTAAGGCAGTCACGCCCTGCCTCCTTCCCAGCCAAGCTTCTTCCGGCTGCCCAGGGTTGACTTATCCTCCTTATCTTGTCTTTGACTTGTTGCTACTGCTACTAATCCCCTTTCTTAGACTTGGAAAGGGCAGGAAGAAAAATAGCCTTTACTGAAGGACCCCAGTGCTCCCTTTCTTCCAACAAAATCAGAATGTCTCAGAAAGCAGATGCACTCTGAACACTGGGAGAGGCAATATTTCTGGATACAGTGCCCAACATTTTAACACCTTCCTATCTACTTTGCTTAAGCTGGCAGGGCTGCCTTCCCACTCCATTCATCCACGTTCAACTTTCCTTGGAAATCTGAACATTCAAAAGCAGGTACCCAAAGCACCGAGATGTCTTCCAAGCTTGCTGCAGGACAACACACATATATCCTGTCAAAATTAAAATAAAACGAAGCTTGGCAACTTGGGGGCAAAACCACACAAGACCTGTTACCGCTTTCCACGCAGAAGCACTTTGTCCTTTGTGCAGCCTGGGGAAAAACAGCATGACCCATCAGAGACAAGGAATTAAAGCCAACTTTAGAGATCTTCCTGCAGCCTCTATCTTGAGGAGAAAGTGTGTGATTATTGCTCTGAGAAGCCAAAGTGGGCAAAAGGCAAGCTGCTGGAGATGCTATACCGCCGCTGTCTCAAAGAGAGCTCAAAACAGGGGACAGCTAGGACAGAAACGGCCACTGTATGTCCACCTCCCTATCAGCTGAATTATTTTGGGACAACAGAATCCTTCCCTTCTCCTGCCTCTGCTCAGACCTTCTGAACTATGAATCCTAAGACATACAACAAGAAATCAGGGCTGCCAGTGATGGATTGTAACCCATCAGAAATGACACAGACTCCGGCTTCCCCCTGCTCCAGACATTTCAAGCCATAAAAGTAAGCAACAAGCAATTCCCCCGCCCCTCCTTCTTTCTCTTCTGCTTCTTTCCAAGATATAAAGCTGGGTGGTGCAAGCAGTCCTCTGGATGAAGTCAGAGCCAGTTTCGCACAGATCGGAAGGAAAAAAAAGTAAGACGCTAAGTGGCAGCACTGAACAGTTTTTGGTCTCTGCCATACCCTGAAAACCGTCCTCCGTCGCTTCTTGCGTCCTCCAGCTAAACAGACGTGGTGGGTGAGACCGAGACCCAGTCCAGTCAAAAGGATACCTCAAGCCATTTTATGTCCGGTTGATACATTTGGTTTTCTGGGAAGGGTCGAGTGAGAGAGTTGTGTTGGTGTGCGGATGATCAGAAGGGTGGGATGTTGATAACTGGAAGTTCTCCCCATTTTGATGGTGGGGAGAGGTCCATCCACTTTTGTCTGCCTTCCAAAATTCAGAGAAAGCAAAAATATTGTTCCACGGACATGCTACGACAGAAGTGCCTACATGACGCTAGGTGACACAAGGGGGGCTCCAGTGTGTCTGCGGCCCCCCTCATCCCCCACTTCTTTGGAGGGGTGCTTTTGCTTTTACAGAATCTGGGTGGAAGGGAGGTTGGCTGGTTGGCTGTCGGACGCCCGTACACCAAAGCTGAAGAAGCCCCCTTTCCATTCTCTGGTTCCTGAGCTGAGCAGCGACACGCTCGCAGCCAAGAGGTCCCCCAGACGAGAAACCATCCTATGCCGAGCTGCTGAGAGAGTCATTCTTAAACATTCCAGGGGGCTGTCGATTTGTTGGGATAGTTAATGGCAAGGCTAATAGCAGCAATGTTTCGCAGGGCCTGTGTGCAGGGAAAAGAGAGAAAGAAAGAGAGAGAGAGAAACAGATGAACATGGAGGGCTTGGCAATGGAGTTTTGAGGATTTCCAGGTTGTTTTTGTGCCTCATGCAAAGTGCTGACTTTTGATTTCTTTTTTGATTTAAGGATTTCCAGATGTTTGGGACTTCAGCTCCCAGAAGCCCCAGCCTTATTGTATTGTATTTGTAGGCTGCCTTTCTCCCGGAATTGGGGCTCAAGGCGACTTCCAACAGTAAATACTCATTAAAACACATTTTTTTAAAAATTGAACACATTAACTACATAAAAAACATTTAAAAGTTAAAAAACATTAAAAGAATACAGAACCATAGAACACTGAAAACAATATTCAATTTATGACAAGTTAATAAATAAAGCTTCCCAGCTTATGTAAATAGCTGTTTAAAGGGAAACATTTTCACCCGTCGGTGAAAGGAGAGCAGGGAGGGGGGAATGTGTTCCACAGGGCGGGAGCAGCCACTGAGAAGGCCCTGTCTCCCGTGTCCTCACCAGGCAAACCTGAGATGGTGGTAGGACCGAGAAAAAGCCTTCCCCAACAGATCTTAGGGCTCTAGCTGGTTTATACAGGGAGATACGGTCTGTCAGATAGCCTGGACCTAATTCGTTTATGGCTTTATAACCAGCACTTTGAACTGTGCCCAGAAGCGATGCTAGCCAGTGGAACTGTTTTAGCAAGGGAGTTATATGTTCTCTGTAATGGGCCCCGGTCAGCATTCTGCCTGCTGCCATCTGAACCCGCTGAAGCTTCTGAACAGTTTCCAAAGGCAGCCCCACGTAGAGTGCATTGCAGTAGTCTAAACAAGATGTAATCAGAATTCCTGACTATTGACCAAGACCAAGCTTTCCGGGCTTTGGATCCTCTGAAGATGCCAGCCACAGATGTAGGCGAAACGTCAGGAGAAAATACTAATAGAACACGGCCACAAAACCCGGAAAACCCACAACAACCTATGGATTCCAGCCATGAAAGCCTTCGGTTTCTAGAAGGTTCAAAACATTCTTATGTACATTTTGACAAGCTGGAACATGTCCAGAGGATGGTGAGCAATATGGTAGAACATCTGGAACCCATGCCCCATGAGGAGAGGCTTAGGGAGCTGGGTGTGTTCAGCCTGCAGAAGGGAAGGTTAAGAGACAACATGATAGCCACATTTAAATATTTGAAAGAATGCCATATAGAAGATGGAACAAGCCTATTTTCTGCTACTCCAGAGACCAGGACATCAAACAATGGCTTCAAACTTCAGGAAAAGAGATTCTATCTAAACATTACAAAGAATTTCGGAGTATACGAGCAGTTCAACAGTGTAATACACTGCCTCCTTCTTTGGAGGTTTTTAAACAGAGGATGGAGGGCCACTGGTGGGGAGAGCTTTGATGGTGTATTCCTAAATGGCAGAAGGGGGCTGGACTCTATAGTCCTTGTGCTCTCTTCCAACTCTATGATTCTATAAGTGTGCTTGACCTGATAGTTCCATTTCACAGATGCATGATGCCAGTTTTGGATAAAAAGTTTGCTGAGATACAGGACTTACCCCTATTCCTCCCTGTTATTTCTGCCACTGGCACCACATTTTCTGCTAAATAAGTAACGCTCAGGAACACTTCTACTTTGTTAAGTGACATATATACCCACAAGAATAGAATACAGCTGACAATTTAGGGGCCAAGTACATAAACCGGAATGACAAACTTGGAAGAAATAGCTGTGAATGTGCTAGTTATACATAATGTAATAAAGGAATCTGAAGGCAGGTCACCAAAAAGTTTTGTTGTTGATGATGCTCTTGTTATATGCCTTCAACATAGATTTATGGTGAAACCACCACAGGTTTTCTTGGCATGATTCATTCCGAATAGGTTTGCCACTGCCTTTCTCTGAGGCTGAGAGAGTGCAACTTGCCCAAAGTCACCCAGGGGGTTTCCATGGCTGAGCAGAGATTTGAACTCTTGTCTCCCAGAGTCCTAGTCTAAGCCACGCTGGCTTGTCACAATTAAGTTGTTGTGTGCCTTCAAGTTGTTTGTAATTTATGGCAACTCTGAGACAACCCTAAGGTTTTTGGGGGGCTGAGAGTGTGTGATGTGCCCAAGGCCAACTAGTGGGTTTCCTTGGCCAAGTGGGGAATCAAACCCTGGTCTCCAGAGTTGCAATGCAATGCTCAAATCACTACACAATGCTTGCTCTCTCCACAATTAAACAGTAACTTCTAATTTCTTCTTTTTTCCAGTAGCAAAGGTATAACTTTGCTTAAGGGAGGGTTGTAACTTAACAAAGGATAACTTTTGCACTTTATTCTAGTTTAACTATACATTTTTAGTGACAATTAGAGGGGTATGTAGCCTCACTAAATGGTGGAGGGAGAACCATCTCATATTCAATGGAGGTGTCTCACGCTTCTGTCCAAGGCTGTTGAGTCCTGAGGAGATGACAGAAGGAGTGGGTGGAAGATTACGCCTTCCATTGCCAGCCAGTGGTATGTAACACTTGGATATGTGTGGGTATTTAAAAAAAAAAAAAAATCACAATTTCAGGTACCTTTAAGAAATGGGAAAGGAGACATTTTTAAAAACACTAGGTACAAAAACAGTTACTAAACAGGGTTGGGTGGTGACAGCTTTGAATGATAATGGTAATTGTTTTTCAATGTAACTTTCCAAGTTCTGATAATAGAAAATTGTATCATCTTTCCCCATGAGTCAGGAATCTCTGCAAAATGAAGGGTAGCAGAAACCCACCTTCTATTTCTCACACTGCAATTTGCCTTCCAGTTTCCTTCTACCAAGAGCAGAAGACTAAGCAGACAAGATAACAAATTTGATACAACAGAGATCCAAAGGTGGCACATGGAATCAAAAGTCACACAAGCTGTGTGGTGTACAGGATTTAAGACAACATGTCTAGGGCTAGCAAAGGGGCATTGTAGACATGAACCTGCTGCAGGCTGGTGTAACAAATCCTCAGCAAGGGAGGGGAACGTATCATCTGAACAGGGTGGGAATCACGTGCCCCTCCAGAAGTTGGACACTGAGGATTCCATAGGATGTTGAAACAGGATTCATAGGATGTTGAAAGTGGAATAATAGTGCTATAGCACTCTAGTGTGGAAATGGTCCAATTCATAGATGCTCCAGATCACACATCATTCAGCAAATTGCATTCTTCAGTGCCTCCACCACACCTAGAGGGCCATGATTTCCTGCTCTGGATGTTTTTGAGACTCAAAGCTCCCATCATGGCCTCCAGCATGGCCAGGGGGACACAGATGGGACATGCAGTCCAAAACAACTTCAGGCCCCTGGTTCTTCTCTATCTCTGCACTAGAACCTGTCCCTGCCCTGCTGCCACTGCCTGAGACTTGTGGTGCCTCTGCTCTGCTACTGAGCAAACTTCCTGAAGCTCTGCAGAGGAGTCTCCACTTTTTCCTCTGACACACTCCAGTTTCTTACAGACTCTGCCCACAGGTTTTTGAACTGTATTTCCAGTTGTGAATGCAAGACTCAAGTCTCTAGGATGAAAATGAAGGGGCGGGGGCTAAGAGACTACAGGGCGATAAAACAAAGCACTGCAAAAAATGTGCTTTTGATTTTTCAAGACTGAAACCAATGGAAGGAGACTCAACGAACAGTTGCATTCACCTAGAGAATGCTCGAGCGCCTATTTACATCAATACTAACACCTCTTCTGCAACCCATCTGCTTTGTCAGTAACACAGAGAGTGCTCTGTTAGGCCCTGAAGGAGCACATGACTGTACAACCTCAAGGACACCTAAGCAGGTGAAGCTCAAACAAATCTGCACACACAGAGAGTGACTGGTTCTGTAAGTACTGCTTCTAATCTGTGAGACAGTGTGTTCCTGCCTCCAGTTCCAGCGCTCTTCTTTTAAAAGGGAGGACTTCTTTTAAAAGGGGGTCCTCTTTTTAGCTTAATCTAGACGCCATGGAAGACATGTTTGTTAAGAGCTAGTAACCATGAAAGATCAGTGGAACCCCCATGCTCAAAGATAGTGTACCTCCGAAATGTCATTTGCTGAAAGGACAAATGTTGGAAGGGGGATTGTTTATTGGTTGGGCCACTATGGGAAATGGGACCCTGGGGACTATAGACCTTCAGAACAACCCAGGGGGCCTCTGACAGTATCCGGTCCACTCTCTGCTTCAGAACCACACCCAATGTCTGATAGCTTATCACAACCACAGGCTTTGGGACCCAATCCAGCCCAACTGGGAGCCAAATCTAGCCTCTGGAAGTCCCCAAAACAGCCACAGCTCTTTTATTATGATACCACCATTTTGTGCTTTCCCACCTTTCAGAGGGTTTTTACCCATTCTAAAAAGGTTGGAATGCCTCTGCTAAATCTTAAGACACTGGCTGTAAAGAGATTTAAACTGAACTACGTTTTTAGCTGGCAAGTGGAGGGTGGTGGACTGCTCTTCTTTGGAGATCTTGAAACAGAGGTTGGATGGGCATCTTTCAGGAGGCTACTTTAGTTGTACATTCCTGTATACCAGGGGCTGGACTAGACTGCCTTTGCAATCTCTTTCAGCTCTAAGACTCTATGCCTTTAACTAAATCAAAAGAGACCTTTCACCCCTCTGGTTTATTGCATGGGGTAACACATTGGCCTCCCTTGTTACAGTATTTGAGTTAATTCAAATCCAGTGTCTACAAAGCCTTCAGTAACGATTCCAGTATTAGAACTGATGCTAATTTAGCAGCTACAGTTTTAATTACTTTCTTCCCTTGGAAGAATTCTTCCTCTCTTTGTTTTCCTGATGGGGTAGGGAGGGAGGGAAGGTGGGAAGCCAGCAGACTGCAGCAAGCACTGCTAATGTAACACCCCTCACAAAAAGACAGAAGTGGTAGAAAGTGAGTAAGGGCAGCCTTGGGGCAGGAAAGAAAAAGGTAGGCAAGCACACACTTCTGGACTTTTTACCTGTGCTGTACAGCGGTGGAGATGGTCTTCTGTGTTTAAGGCAAGCAAGTAATCCTGCAGAGATCCAAGTTCCTGAAAGCAGAAAAAGTCAGCTGAGACCCACAAGCAAAACATGGAAACAAGCTCATGTTGTTGGGAGAAAAGGAATGGGGAAAAGAATCTAATGGTGCCTGCAAGACTAAGGTCCCTTGCACACTACCTAATTACAGTGCTAAGATTCCATTTTAGTTGTCCTGGCAACATCCTAGGGAATCATGGGATCTGATGTTTAGAAAGGAGTACACTGAATTCTCAGCGAAAGAGCATTCATGCCTCTCCAGACTACAAACCCCAGGATTCCACAGGATGCAGACATGGCAGTTCAAGGGGAATCTTAGCGCTGTAACTATGTAGTGTGAAAGGGCCTTAACTGATTTATTTTAGCATGAGCCCTTGTGGCTTTCACTTAATTTCTTCAAATGTACTGAAACCACAAATACTCATATGAAAATAAACCAGTTATTTCTAAAGGTACCACCTCATCTCTCCACTCCCACATTTTTATACCAAAACAAATCTCTTTCTGAAAAAAAAAGCTCATTGTCTTTGAACAACTAGGTTGCAAAAGGAAAATGAACACACTGTGACACAGCTAGAAGAGATAGGCTTCTAGCTTTTCATTTCAAGGCTTCGGGGATCTGGCTACAAATTAATGGAGAATTGCAAACTCACGTAACTCCTCAATACACAGCACTGAAATGCTCTTTTTCATATGTATCTCAGGGAATGCTCAAGCAGGAGCCCTACTGGAGGCAAAAATAATCATTCTAGCAGGAAAGAGCACTATTCTTTGCTGCAGCAGGCTAACTTCAGCCCGACGTTGTCATTTCATGCATGCTACCCAAAAGAAACCTTGATCTCTCTCTTTGTTTTTTTTTCAAGTACAAAGACAATAGCAAGTGCAGGAGCAAGGGGAGGAGAGAAGAGGAAGAACAGTCTAAGGCTGTATGCCTGCAAACAGTTCCCAGCACTGGAGAGAGAGGTACTTACGCTCACTTTGCTCTCCGTAACAAAGAAGAGTTCGGTAAGTGCCCGGTGAAGGGGGAGGAGGATGCCAGGCTTGGTCACATCGTGATGTACATTATTTTCCATGCAGCTGAAAAGGTGCCAAAGAGGCTTCAGCAAAGTGAGGTCGCAGTCTCTGAAAGGAGAAGGAGGCAGTCACAAACACGGAAGGGTCAGACACAGAGGAAGAACTGAGCTGCACTCCACTCCCATTCCAGTCTGCCAAAACTTTTCTTCACTCCATCCTTCTGAGGTGCGCTGTTTTGTCACATTCCTACTCTGAACTGATTTACTGGCCTCTCTATCTTTTTATATTCTTAGGCCATTTCCACACTATGCTGTCATAGTGTGATTATTCCACTTTCAGCATCCTGTGGAACTCTGGGATTTGTAGTTTAGTGAGGCCAAAGAGCTAAATTCTAAAGACCCCTTCCTAAACTGCAAACCCCATATGATGCTGAAAGTGGACTAATAGCACTATAACAGTGTAGTGTGAAAATGCCCTTAGTCTTTGCATGTCCAGTCCATGCCCTTCCCAGTAAAAAGTTCTCAAGGAGAAAAGCTGTTTAAGACCCCCCTACTTCTCTCTCTCTCTGATCAACAACATCTCCACCAATCACAGCAGAAAATGTAAAGCCAAATGACCCAATGGTTAGACTCAACATACGGTAGCACTGTGTGTTCCTGGGGTGGATCCATAGCTCAGATGCTTTACATGCGAAAGACCTAGGTTCATTTCCCAGCCTCTCCAGTTAAAGGGCTTCATGTGGCAGGACTGGAAAAAGACCATGCAGAGCTATTGCCGGTCAGACTGGACGGTCCTGAGGTGGATTTGTAACTGAGTCTTTCACATAATAGCTGCCCTCAGAACTGCTTATCCCAGGACCAGTTGGTCTGCCCAATGTTATTTCCTGAGGCAGGCATGACAGGCAGGTAAACTTGGTAGCCCTCACTGCACAGACTTTATGTGTATCCTAGAGTGGTTTCCAAGCATTCAGATAATGTATGCACAATTAACTATAATACACCACCTCCTGTTGGCATAGCATTGGCTTCTCATATAGCACGAATGGATCAACTGATTAAAAAGGCAGAGAAACCTGTCAGTTCTATGGCAAAAAGATTAACAGCCATATTAATGGAGAAATTCATCTAGCTAAATGCAGCTCAATACTATTTTTATCATCCAGTGCTGGGGTTGACATCTGGAAGGGATTGGGTCACACCTGAACCACCTATTTCCTTGCCTCAAAATGGCTAACAACGCTCCCTGTCCCAAGTCTCAGGGGATGCAATTGGCAATTTCACCACATGTGGAGGTCTTTTTGATCCTCTTTTTTTTTTTTGACACTGTGAGCCTTAAAGTGGGGGCCAAGCATCTTTGAAAAACATGGTGTAACAGACTCTAGCAATTCTCAGAGACTTCAAGGGGGCATTATTAGCTATTTGGGAGCCGGGCACACAAACCGTTGGAAAAACATGTGTGACCCATTGGCCACACTATACCCATCCCAATTTGGTGCCAAGAGACCAGCCAACTTCACAGTTCCACTTGAAAACAAGAAGAAAATATTTAACATTACAGATAATGAGCCCCACACTCTCGAGATCACTGCAATCAAAAGCAATCACAAAGATACAAAAATATTGTGGGATGGGATTTTAGTTTTTTGTGGATAAAAAAAAGAATCAGATTGAGAAAGAATACCTCTCGCTGCAACATTGCACTATCTTGAGAAGCAAATGGATGGCCTTCAGCCGCTGGTGGCCAGTCTGTCGGCAGGCCACGCCCACTTGCCACTCCCACACTTTGGCCAACGGGATATGGGGGATGACCCTTTCCTCCGACAGCATCTGCTTCAGGATCTCAAAGCCTGAAATTCAACATAATTGCATTGCATTTTGTACAGTATCATTCACCCTCTCTGATATACAATGTCACTTCCTCCACCGCTAATCTTTCCAAGATAGTTAAGAAGTTTTCAAACAAGGCAGCTTATGAAACAAACAAACAAACAAACAAACAAGACCATATAAAAAAATCACAAAAGCGAACCTAAGAGCTGCTTCATAGTGGACTAAAAAAAGCAATGACAGATAGTAAATCCCATTCATTGTATTTATTAAACAATTTATTTACCCTTCATAAAAATGCGATAGTGGGGTGGCTCACAGTACTGCCAGTTCAGCTGGCAGCAAACATTTGAGAGAAGAGGCCAGGCTGATAAAAACAAGCAAACAGATGAACCAGGAAGATTTGTGACTGAAGCTAAAGATGGCAGCCATCCTAACTTCTAAAAGGAAGAACCAGAATAAGGTGCTGGGGATGAATTAGATGCAACATTCTTCACTGGTTTAGCTTGCCTTCTGTTACAAATAGCAGGTGAAGGGTGTGATTAGAACCGCGATGGGATAATTAACAAAGGTTTAATTACTCCCCCCCCCCATGGGCCTACTGAGTCTGTTATCTGCATTGCAAAGAAAGTGTTGCTAATCTTGTGAACAGTTTTGTTTTAATAAGCGAGGGCACTCTGGGGTAAAAGGGACCCAAGGACAAAGCTAAACATTTCTCCCCAAGTGAGGTCTTTACTGGGGCTTAGCTTCAGTGCAAACTTGAGAATGGGGAGCACTGACCACCCTTCTGTTTTCACATCAACTTGGCCTTCAGGTGAAAAGCAGTTAACAATAGACAAAACGTGGAGGGGCCTACGAGTTGGTGCCCTCCAGATGTGCTTGACTACACCCCTCTTCACTGCCCATGTTGGATGGGGATGATAGGAGTTGCAGTTTGGAGGGCATCAGGTGGGAGAACGCAGCGTTAATATTGTTCAGCCTGCCCAGAAAGAAAAGTACAGCCTTCAGGCCGAGATAGCCAACTGTCACAGGAAGAGCAAAGAGACTGCCACTTTGTGGAAGTGCTCACCCGTCTGGAATCTCCCCAGGTGCCCCGCTGTCACCGTGAACTTGTAGCCCCATTCGGTGTTGCTCATGTCTGTGGTGAATCGGTAGTACAGAGTATCTCCTGGCAAAACATGAAGGAAAAGCTCTTTCACCCTGAAGCAGAGCAGGCTAGGAAGTTGTCTTGGAAGAAGATTTCTGTTTCACCTCACAGGAATCCAGGAAGGAAGGCCTCTTTTTTTTTTTCATTTAAGATGATGCTTGCCCCATCTGCAAGTCATCGCTGTTGTTACTCTTACTATTGTTATCATTAAAAAGTGTGCCCCACCTTTCCCCCAATATTGGAACTCAAAGTAGCTTACAGAATACTAAAATCACAACGTACAAAAACATCAGTAAAATATATGGAAGTTATTTTAAAAATTAAAATTAAAATTAAACAACTTACGGAACTAAAAGCCATTAAAAACTGTTGTTAGAAAGCATGTAAGTTATCCTAAGTGCTTTTATTAAAACAATTATTCCTGTCATTCTGCTGACTGGTTAATTTTAATGATACCCCCAATTGTGTGTGTATGTGCTGACTTAGGGTGACCCCAGGAATTTCATAGAGTTTTCTTAAGCAGTGAATACCCAGAAGTGGTTTTGCCAGTTCCTTCAATTATTCAACATTCATTTAACATTGATTTACGGTAATCCATTAGCCTAATAAAAGGTGCAACTCTATAAAGCATGGGCGAGGAACTCGTCTTCTGTAGCCCTGAAGGGGAATCTGCTGGGACCCACACGTTGGGCGGGATCAGAGCTAAAAATGGATGTCAAAACCCCACTTCTTTTCTTCCCCTTCCCATAACTCTCTTCCCTTCCTTTCCCTTCCTGTGATTCTTGTTTTTGTTCATCCCTTGTCAGAGGGAGGACACAGCATTTGTCTGACTTCTTATAAAGATCTAATTTTGAAACTGAACCAAACTGCCACCAGTTATCTACCCATGCTATTAACTTACATCTACTTTCAAGATGGGTTAAAAAAAAGAGAGAGAGACATGATGACTTGCCTTTTCTCCAAAATACAAAGGTTGAAACAGATTGTTGCTGTTGTTGTATGCCGTCAAGCTGTTTCCAACTTACGGTGACCCTAAGGCAACCCTAGCACAGGGTTTCAGTGACAAGTTTCTCCAGAGGAGTTTTCCCTTTCTTCCTCTGAGGGGGAGAGTGTGTGGCCCGCCCAACGTCACCCTGTGGGTTTCCATGGCTAAGCCGGGACTTGAACTCTCGTCTAAAGAGTCCTAGTTACCTGCCTACGATGGAAAAGCAGGAAGATGCAAGTCTAACCTCTCTAAGAAGGAAGCTCCAGAGCCCGAGAGCAACCACCTAGAATCATAGAATAAAGAGTTGGAAGAGACCCCAGGGGCCATCAAGTCCAACCCCCTGCTATGCAGGAACACCCATCAAAGCACTCCCAACAGATGGCCATCCAGCCTCTGCTTAAAAACCTCCAAAGAAGGAGAGTCCACCACACATCCACAGGCAGCAGCATATTCCACTGCCAGACAGCTCTGACCATCAGGAAGCTTTTCCTGAGGTTCAGGTGGAATCTCCTTGCTTGTGGCTTGAATCCATCGCTCCTTGTCCTAGTCTCTGGAGCATCAGAAAACAAGCCCTCTCCCTCCTTGACATGACATACCTTCAAATATTTAAACATGGCTATCATGTCCCCTCTTAACCTTCTCTTCTATGCTCCCTTCTATGTTCTATGGGAACATAGGCCTAAGGCCTTCTAGGTTCCCAGCAAAAGTTATATGGTGGGACAGACAGAAGGGCCACCTCAGAGGATCTCAAAACACGGGCAGGGTCATATAAGAGAATATGGTCATTCATATAACCTGGAGCTGAGCCATGTGTATCAACATGCTGTGACGGACTGTGCCTGTTAATATAGTTTCTTCTCTCCTGTGAATGAGTCAACGTAACTCAGCGACAGGACAGTTCTGGGGACTGGACAATAGCTGGGGATGCACAGTAATTCACCTATTGATTGCTTGCAATATTCTGTGATTTATGCAGACACATTTACTTTCTTTCCATTCTGTGTTATGATAAAAATGTGTTTTGTAAAAAAAAAGTTGTCCAGAAGATTTTCAAGAAGAGCCAGGACTTCCTCCTGGACCGATTTCAATGAGCCTTTCATACATCTGCTTTTTAATTAATACACTGTAATGAATAGGGGGAAATTGCTTTAGGATTAGTTCTGTGGCTAGAGATTTAAAAAAAGAAGAAGCTGTTTTTCAAGACAAAAGCATTCTGACCTTAACATCCTGAACTGTCTGCTATTAGGGAACACTAGAATATTTCCATGTTTTCTACACATTTTAGAAATATTTTCAACAGGCAATATTTTCTGAACAAAGGCAAGGGTTTTATGGACATTTCTACATTACTACACCTCTCCAGAGTGATGCTGAAGGATGGATGGCTGACAGTCTAAGTCCCAGACATGTGTTTGTTTTTCATTCTTTGAGAAGCGAAGGGAAGACAGGAGTTGCTGGGAGGAAAATAACTGAACCCCAAGTTTTCAGTGCTTATTTCAAATGAGAGTCGACCAGCTGAACTTTGAGAAAGGCTCTGTTTCCCCTGCTTCCCAGATTGATCCAATTCTCCACATAAGTAAAGAGGTCACAGCAGGGGTGTCGAACCCATGAGTCTCCACAGAGTTTGGATGAAATCTCCCATCATCCCTGATCATTTGGCAGGGTGGCTGATGCTGATGGGATGTGGACCCAGAGGTTCTCTAGCTCTTTATCTACAGCCAAAGCCATCTACTGGGATCATTGAATCCCACAAAAGCTCTCAACAGCAGCCCTCTTTGCACTCACAAACGTGGTGTCTCTCCATGATTCTCATGCTGACTTGGGCTGGCATCCTTGATATTGCTAGTGCATAAGTAATGTTAAAAAGGTCAGTGGACCACAGGCAAAGGGTGATGACGGGGAAATGCCCACTGGAAAGGAAGTGGGGAGGGCAGGGAGGAAACATGCCTTCCTGAAGATCTCTTTTCATCTGCAAATTGCAGTTTCAACAGAATAAGGATTATTTTCATAGACCAGAAAGGTACTCCAGGAAATGAAATAATGAGTTACAGAATCTTCAAGTTGGATGGGGTGGCAAAGACCATCTAGTCCAACTTCCCTGCCATGAAAGATGCCCATCCAAACTCTCTCTAAAGACCTCCAAAAAAGGTCCACCACAACCCTTGAGGCAATTCATAAACCACTATTAAATAATTCTTATTGTCAAGAAGCTTTTCCTACTGTTTACATTGAATCTCTTTACCTGTAATTTGAATCCACTGGTTTGCTTCTAGGCTCTGGAGCAACAGAAAATAAGCTTGCTCCATCAAAGACTAAACTAGGACACTACGTCTGCTGCAAGACTACAATTTCTCCTCCTGAATGACAGATAATCCAGGATGGGCAGAAAGAAACCAGGATTCCTTGCATAACTCATAAATTAAACTATGGAACTGGCTTCCACAGGACTGTCCCTACCTTGGACAGGTTGAAAAGGGAAGGAGTGTCTGAAAATAATCTCTGAGAATAATCTATGTGTGGCTATTGTTAAAGAGCTAAAACAGAGCATGGCAAAATTGCTTTTTAAAAATGGCTTTTTTATAGCTTCACTAAGCTGAGAGCTAAAGAGACCCTCCATGTTCACAGTCATGTTCTCAACATTAGTTGCTGGGGAGGGCAATATCAGGGAAGGACATTTTTTCTAGACTTCCTGAAAACATCAAGCTGGTCTTTATTGAGAACAGGATGGTAGGTCTGGCGAATGTTTATGCTGATCAAGGAAGGTCCCCTTATGAATTTAACTGAGCTTGACTGTCTAGGGCTTTCTCTCCATGTGTCATGTTTCAGGCTAAAGGGGTTGGCTTGCTTCAAAATTTTAAAAAGGGCAGGACAGAAAGGTCTCCCTCCTCCCATCTCCAATGTAGCAACGCAGCCAGGCTTTACCTGGAAGTTCAAAGTCGGTCCATTTGTGGGGAGGCCCACTGAAGGTGTGCCGGTCATGGACGAAGTCGCAGCTGCTGGAGATGACCAGCTCATCACAACCCTCCTCCGTATTACACTGAGGATCAAATTTGATGGAGAGGTAGATGGCACCGGGGATGTGGACCTTATCCTGAAAAAGAGAGTAAATTGCTAGAACTACTGACCAGCTGGAAGAACTTCTGATGAACTTTAGGAATACACAACAAAATCTATTCCTAAGGCAACTGTGGGTGGAATGTGCAGTGTTTGGAAAAGTGACTTTGCCCAGACTACAGTCCCCAGAACCTCCAGCCAACACACAGCTATGCTGAGGGATTCAGGGAAATATAATCCAAAAAGTCATTTTCCCAAGCTTTGAGAATACGGATGCGGAACTGGGTGAGGTCTTTTAACTGCAATATTAAGAACTGAACCTGGGGGCCTTTTACATGTAAAGCCTGTGCTCCACCTCTGAGCTACAAAACTACCCAAGAACAGATGCTGCTGCTAAGTCGACCATTGGTCCACCTAGTTCAAAATCTTCTGCTGTGACTGATACTGCTGATCTCAGAGAGAGAGAGAAAGAAAGGGAAAGAGGGAGGGAGAGAAGTCTTTCCTAACTTTGTTCCTTGACAGCCTTGTAACTGGAAAGGGCAGCAACACAGAAAGTCTAAGAATGTATTAAAAGAGACTAAAGACTAGACCAGGCCAGACACTTTTCTTTTCAAGTGCAGGGACAGATTCCTGCACTGGAAGGGAATGGTACTAGATGGACCCTGGAGGTCTCTTCTAAAAGTATGACTGTAGGATTCTACTATTATTTATCAGGTAAGAGGCCAGCACTTTGTTGGCATTATGAACCAAAAGCAAATCAAACAAGTGGAAGAGATACAGAGCAGCTTTGCAAGCAAGCAAGATTTTATTAAACCAAGACCAGAAGTAGAAAGGCAGAGAAGGAGAAAGATGTTTTAAAATGTAAGGGAGATGCTGAGCAAAAGGGAGAAAAAAGGTTCAGAGTGACAGCAGGGACAAAACAGAGAAGACAACCGCTACTAGACTAGTAACCATGGTCATGTGGTCCTTGCCATCTTGTGGGTAGGAAGACCAATACAGGCTTCCCCCACTTATCGACAGGCTAGGGACTGGAGCACTGTCAGAAAACAGAACTGGTTGCAAAGTGGAACCCATGTGCTGTAGTGTAGGGAGCATGAAGGACTTCAACGGAGGTTCACTTGGGACTGACCACAAGTGTGCTGCTTGCAAAATCTCTCTGTTGGCTTAATGTCTCCCCACTCACCGCCAGCTTGCTTTGCAAGCAGCATGTGTACATGAGCAGTCCTAAGCAAGCTTCCTTAGGAAAGAAGAACTGATTAAGAGAATGATTCGTCAGCTAATGAGGTGTCAAAAGGTGGGGGCTTCCTGTATACTACGCCTTTAAGATGTTTCCTTCCCATTCAACAGGAAACAACTGATTCTAATAGGTCCCCATCTCCTCATCTCCTGCTACTGATTTTGTGACAGCATCTCTAAATCAAGAGGAAGGAATCCAAGCAGTGAGCTCCTATTCAACTCCTGTGTACAAGAAATTGGAGAGGAAGACACCTTATGAAACTGAGAATGCTGAAGGACCTTGCTGAAAGCTAAAACAGAGAAAAAGAAATGTTCTTCTGTAGACCAGGCTTTCATCCCATTAAAGTGACTGCACGCTGGGAAGCGAAACCTACATGTGATGCTGCTCCAAGAGATAAACTATCAAAGTGGGTAACTGTGGTTCTCCCAATGTTTTGGTTTACAACTCCCATCAGCTGAAGTCAACGTAGCCAACCATGAAAGATTATAGGATTAGCAGTCTAAAAAACATTGGGTCACTGTTGCCCATCTCCTCAAGGACCAGAATGCCAAGAGACCGCTGTCCATTGCATCCCTCTACATAATTCAGCCTCTAATAGAATTCTGCATTGTGTTTGGCTGAATCATCTTGTCGTTCCAAGGCTAAGATGTACGACAACTACTCCCATGCCCATGTCCCTTATGACTGCCCTCTTCTGTTCTTGCATGATTCACTCCTTTGGGTCTGCCTCTCTCCCACCAGTATCACATCACTCAAAAGAAGAGAGACAGCCTAATAGTGACTCACACAGAAACCGAAGTGGGCTCTGAAAGGGACTTCAGACGTTACTCTTTCATACTTGGAAAAATGTTTTCAGGTTTAAGAGGTAAGCTGGCCTCCAATTTCATTTCGAGTGCTGAAAGCGCATCATCTTATCAGCTATCCTCACAGCCTTGGGAGACTGATAAGTGTGTGCTGCTCTGTGGTGTGAGGGAACCCGGACTCACAGGGCAGAAAGACAAAGATTTTTCCAACAGCAGGGACAATGTAACATCCAACACCAACCTCTTCCTTTTCTGTCTTTTCTCAAATAAGTTGCCATTTTCACTGTAGTTCAGTGAAGGCAATGGATGGATTTTCTAAGGAAGAATTTATTGCTCTCAGTTATCCTTGCTTTAATGCAAAGTATGAGTCAGTGGTTTAGTCCTAAATGAGCCATTAGGACACATTAGCTTCACAACAAACCTGTTCCTTGAGATGATTAAAACCGATAGAGCTAATTTGTTGGTGGGGTGTTTTTTTTGTATATGTGTTTAGGAGGGGCCTCTCCTTGATGACCTAGGAACTATAGGAACTACCAAGATGAGCATGCATGCTTTAAAATTTACCACTACACCATCACTGCTCAACTAAAGCTGTTTGTTAGCTTGCAGCAGAGGCAAGATTTGAATGGAGAACTTCTCCAACTCACTCATATAGCAATGCCTTCACAACAGCACTTTCCAGAAAGGACACAGACGCCCCAAACTTGTTACAAAACTGTCTGGGAGGAAAACAATGGAGAAAATACTCACAAATCTGTCTCAATCTGCATCCCTCCCCATATCCTGATGTTTTTAAAACATTGCAGAAAGGTACCATCGTTAACCATGGTCTCATTCTATCTCTCTATCTCTCTCAGAGATCTGTTGATACAGGTAAAACTATTACGACCAGGTAAAACTGTCAAGACTTGCAACTCCACCCTGTCTGGCACCTGACCTCCTCATCTCTGACATCCCAGCTGTTAGGTATGTTTACCTCAAAATTTGTATTGTTGTTGTAGGGATGCTTGGACTCTCGTGTCTGGACGGCCATCCCAGGCTCCTCCATGAACTGACAGGCAGTCAGCGCCACTGTGGCCAACATGCTTTCGTTGCAGCCGCGGAGCACTTTCAGTAGAATCTACAGGAAGGAGAAAATAAGAAAAAAAATGTTCACAGACACCCCACTTAAAAGGATTACTCACCAGCAACAGACCTCTTAACAGGGATGCAGACACAGTATGCCTCATAATGTCATCCACGACCAGGGCTCCATACGCTTGCTCATCCTCCAAAGGCGCAGGTGTCATCATTTGCTAGCAATGCCATCTGGCCTTTTACACAGGACAAACACTCTTAAGCTTCCACCCCAGCCTTTTAATTTTTAAGATAATTTCCATTAGTAAAACTAACTTTCACACCCCCTAGGATATGCAGTTTCAATGTTGCCTGCTTTCTTTATTCCAAAAAGAAGCCTTTTTAAAACCAGGAAGTCAACTGCACAAAGCCCATCTCCAAAATAAATAAGACAGAGACAACAGACAGACAGACAGACAGACAGACAGACAGGAGAATCCCACCCCCTTCCAACACACACATACAGCCTAGGGTTCTGGGTGGTACTTTCAATTTTAAGGAATGGAGAAAAGCTTTTAAAAAAAGCAAAGCATGCACTGTAACCACCAAGTTCCTGACATTGCCCTGGATACCAAATACTTCCATCTTCTCTGTTACAGACTTCTCATGCTGTCTCCTAGGTGAGTTGACTTAACAAGCTGAGTAGTCCATGTAACCAGGAACGGGAGAATGAAGAACTTTTTTGTTGCTCAAAGGATGTCACATAATTTATCAGCATGCATTTTTTATGGCAGCATCTGCCCCCAACTGGCTCCCTCTGTCATGATATAGCCATGTAAAGATATAATCTGATTTTTGCATTCCCTTTTCTTCCCATTTAAATGTAGCCTGAAGATGTAGTGTCTCATGATGGCATCCAACAGTTCAAAAATCAAAACTGGACCAAAACTGTCATATTTACTACAGAAAGCAGGACAAAGTTCTGATTCTCTTGCTGGTTCCAAGCACCATTTTCCTACGTTTGCTACCAAAACCAGGACTCTCCAGAATGAGAGGGATTTCCTTAAATAATGTGTTTACCTTCTCACACAGCTGTTTCTCCTCCAGTTGCAAAAGCATGTCCAGGATGTATGTCATGTGTGCTGGGCCGCTCAGCTCCAACATCTCCTCACTGATGGCCACATCGCTGGGCCACTCAGCCAGCAGCAAAGCAAGGACGTGCCGGGCATAGAGGACAGCAGTGGCCTCGTTGACCCGGTAGAGGTAGCCCCGCACATCTTTCTTGCTCCGTGAGTCCAGCTCCTTGTGCAGGAGGATGGAGCTCTTAGTGCGGCGTTGCTTGGCGTAGCTGAGCTGGAGGTCGCTCTCTGTGTTGGTGATGAGCTTCTGGGTGACAGGGTTGGATTCTTCGGTGGCTTTGCTACAAGGGGCAGGCTTGGACTGCAAGACAGGGGGCAAGCCAGACAGAGTCAGAATGACTTTGTAAGAAACCAACAAACCACCCCCCCTATGGGATTCTAGGCAGAGGCAGCCCACGCATTTGGGCCAACTGTTTTTCATAGCTTCAAAGATAAAACACTTAAAATAACTCATAGGTAGAGCTCAGAGTGAGATACAGTAGCTCAGCTGAGGAAGCCAAATGGCTGTGTGAGATGCAATTGAACTCGAGTCTTTCTAATGCTAGTTCAACACTCTAGCCATGGACAGACAACCAGGCATCCAAACTGAGCCAAGCAGTATTTGCAGTGACCTCAGTCCTGTGCAAAGAAGGATCCAGAACCTCCTTGCGTTAGTGGAAGGGCAGTGGGAGACCTCAGCCAGCCATGCATACATGCATGCTATCTCTAGAGGGAAAGAAGTTGTCAAATTAGCAATTTGAAAGTTTGCTCTGGGAGCCCTTTCAGTTGAAGTAGTCGTTGTGTGCCTTCATGTCATTTCTGACTTATGGCCAGACCTATCATGAGATTTTATGTGCAGGATTTATCAGAGGAGTTCTGCTTTTGCCTTTTTCCAAGGCCCAGAGAGTGTGACTTGCCCAAGGTCACCCAGAGGGCTTCCACAGCTGAGTGGGGCTTCAAACCCTGGTCTCCAGTCATAGCCCAATGTTTCAAATCACTACACTGCATGAAGCATGGGGTAAAAATTTTAATTAAATAAATGAGAAGAGGCCACCCAGCATGTCACCCTCTCACCCCATGCTTGGCTCCCTGACCCCAAAAGGTGCTATGAGAGGGATGGTTTGGAAAAACCAACTGCATGGGAATCAGGATATGAAGAAACAATCCGCAAGGGGCATGTGCTGGAGGAAAGGGGTCTCCTTCTCTGTTGGCAGTGTAATTATGCCGGCAGAGCCTTCCATTCTCCCAGGATTGTATGTGATCTTGACTCAGATGTCCTAGGCCACAACACTCAGCAGTTGTATCTAGCTGCATGGCCAATGGTTGGGAATTATGGAAGCTTTTGGTCAAAATATCTTAAGGATACTAAGTTGCCCTCTAACCACTATATGTCACTTAACCACTTATACCAGTTGCTAAAGCAGTATGTTTCTAGATAGCAACATGATAAAAAAAAGATGAATAACTCACTCTTAAAACAAACGTTAGTATTAAGTGCTTGTACTACTTGTACAATTTTTTACTACTGCTCTTAGGCTTCTATACTCTGAGCATGGTGTATTTCTTGAAATTTGGTTTTTAATATTTCATGTTGCTTGTTTTGTGTATATTACAATGGATCAGGCCTCCCCAGCTGACGTTCCTCCAGAAGTTTTGGACTCAAATCAGTCTCAGCCAGCATTACCAACGGACAGGAGTGACGAGAGTGACAGGCCAAAATCTAACACCACACAGGTTGAATTTATGTCCCCTTCAACCAGCACAGCCCACCAAAGTCAGTTCTGTGGACACACAGGGGGCTGCAGTCAGAAGGGAGATTGTCTTCTACATTTCCTCCAGATTCTGCTGTTCTGCCACCAGAAAGCTGGTACTGGATACTGCCCCTTAAACATCTAGAAGGACCCTGGTTGAGGAGGGATGCTTTATACCTTCCTTGCATATATCAGAATGGCTCCTTCATTGTCGTCTTTCTCTTGGTAAGCTAAATCTTTTTCATTCTGACAAGTTTCTAAAACAGAAAAGTTTTTAAAGAATGGGCTAGGGGGTGCCATATTATTTTAAACTGAACTCTTCTTAATTGTTTCCTAAAAGATCTTTTTAAGTTGAACTTCAGTCGTTTAATCTGATATTGTATTTTAACACTGTGATTAGTTTAACTTTGACTTTTTGCACCTTTTAAATTGTATTGTTCTTTTAAATTGTAACCCACTTTGAGTCCTAATCCTGGAGGAAAAGCGGAATACAAAAAACAAATAAAAATACTTGGAACACTGTGGAAATTCTGACCTGGGCAGCACACTCACCAGGCATGGTACAATGATCATATCTGTGTCTAGTGCTTTGGAACTCTGCTCCTCGGACCTCAGACGCTTGCTGGGCTGCCATTTCTGAGCCAGCGTCCGGATTCTCTCATCGGTTGTAACTACGTCACCGTCAAATCTTTAAGAACACACAGAAACATTTTATAGTCAAAAGAGATCAGCTTCAGAAAGACAACTATTTGCATGCAGAACTTTACCTATTTACATCTTCAAAAGCCATTTCCCCGGCTCTTCCTACCCTTAAGTGCTGCTTTACATTGGTAGGTAAATCTGATCAGGCGGCTTCTTGTCTACAGAAACCATAATCATGTTCGTTGCAAATTGGTTGACCTTTCGTGCCTTTCAAATTTTAATTTGCAAGATGCAAAAGGTTACCAGAAGCTTAGTTTCATGCAGCAAGGAGTGTAGGCTCTAAGATAGCCTTTCCACTCCTAGGGCTCACCAAATGTTGAAACACAACACTCTCCATTCCTGATCATGCTTCCTGGGGATGACAGGAACTCCAGTTCACCTTCATCTGAGCACCCTAAGTTGGTCATGATGGCCAGAAGTGGAAGAAAAGTTTTGTCCAACCTGAGGTCCCAGATAATGTTGGAACATAGTTCCCATCATCTCAAGATGATGCAGCCAATTCTTAGATAACTGATCTTAAATTTCTGGGCCTTGGGTTGAAATAAGTAACTCAGTGACTTGTTCTTATGGAAGTCTGTATGTGTTTTCTGAAGAGTCTGGAAAAGATACTGTTGGGAGCCATAGCTCCCAGGCAGCTACACCCTGGCCAAGCTGACTGGAGGATTTTGAGACCTGTAGTCCAAAAGCCACTTTCCCGAGCTCTGATACGATAAGCATCTTTTCAAACCACAGGTGAGCAGCTGTAATATTCCTTAATACAAAATGGCCCAGCATTCAAAATACAGTCAGCCCTCCACATTTTCAGGTTTCACTTTGGCGGATTTGATTAGTCATGGATTATTTACAGTCTCCTCTGCTGCTTCCCTGTGCCATTTTAATAGGGACTGCAAACCTCGTGAGACTGAGAAACTGCGAATGAGGCTGCTAAGTCTCAATTAAAAATGGTGTATGGCAGCAGTGGAGGGGGCCGTAAGCCCCACCAGCCCCCCACTTCTGCCTTAGGAAGGAACCCTGATGCCTCAAAGGAATCCATGGGGGGTTGAATAGGGTGACCATATTGTTCTTGTGTGTTAAATATGGTTTGGGAGGGCCTAGAGTTATTCATGGTTTTTCCACTTTCACAGGGATCTTGTGCCCCTAACTCTAGCAAATGGGGAGAGATGACTGTAATTCACACTGAACTGACCTCAGAGAACTGTTCTCCACAACCATCAATGGCTCATATTCATAATAAACATTCATTCGTTTTATTTTATTATGGTCAACAGACCATTATATGCATAATAAAATCCTCCACCCCTCCTCATGCCTGCGATGTGAAAAATCAGTTCTGTATCTCCTCACTTCTGTCCTTTTTTGATATTCTTGCTTTTTGCATCTGCCAGGTCATGCTGTACTTCATGTTCCCATGGGGTCTTCCATTTTCAGCTACAGAAGCTTCCTTACCTCTTCTGAACCTCCAAGAAGAAAGAGTCTCTCCTTTTCATCTGTAATTCATACATGGCTCGAAGGATATGCAGAGGTGCATCAAGGGCATCTGTGTCATCTGAAATCAGATGCCAGTCAGATTATTTCAGAGAAGGGATAAAAGGCTGGTTTCTTTTTCTCTTCCTCTGAGACTGTAACACTACATTGGAAGTCGAGCATGCATGTGTGAAACCAGTCTCTTAAAATCCCCAATTTTGTTTCAGGCTTCAGTAACACAAAACTCACCAAGTCTGCACACATATTAAAGCTGAATGCTTTTCTTTGGCTAATTAGTGAAGATTTTGTAGGGCTGAAAAGTCTGGAGGATTACCTATTGCCTCATCTGCCAATTCACTCCATTTAATTCTACTGGGCCCAAGAATAAGCAGAATTTTACTCAAAGATCTAGACCAAAGATAAAGAATTGTCCTTTGGCACCCGAAAGGACTGAAGAGATTTACTGAAGCTTAAATTTTCTGGGGACTTGAGTCCACTGCAGTGGGTCTGGGACTTGAGTCCACTGCAGTGGGTAAGGCACTGCAGCCCACAAAAGGTGTTGACACAGTAAATCTGTTACTCTTTACAGTGCAAAAAGATCTTTTTGTTTGCTTGTTGCTTTAAGGGACTAATTACAATCTCTTCCCTTGGAAACTGGGAGGCCAGAGGAATAAATTAGAGTTGAACATGAGCAAGTAAATGTGATGGCTTAAAGGGACATGACCCTTAGTGAGACAGATTGCAAGACTGATCTCCCTACATAACACCAAGGTTCAGCCTACAAGTGAAATACTTTCAGCCTTCAGTTCCTGCCTTCTATCTTCAGACCTTTCTTTTATCACAGTAAGGCTCAGTAATATTTTTTTTCTTTACTGCTACTGGGCTGAGCAACACAAGTTTTCAGATTGTGCTGCAAGGCACAACTACAACTTTGCTAAGTTCTAGACCAGTGCTACTTCTTATTAACTTGTTTATATTTAACTTAACCACTGGAATAACTGTATCCAAATAGGTAATGGAGTTTTGGCAATATCAGAACCACCATTTTCAAATGTATTAAAGCCTAGGTTGTCTCCAACTGGCCTTATTTCCGATTCAAACCAATTGACTGAATAGTCAGATATTTTACCAGTGCTACTCAAAAGAGTGGTCCCTAAACTGGTATCAACATCTGGTGAGTTTGCAGAAAAGAAAGCAAACGGGCAAATATGGCACCTGTCTGACACACTGGAAAAAAATAATTGCCAGTCCCTGACATCAGAAAGCTTGGGAAGTATGGCCCTAAACAAGCCCCTCCAAGGATAGAGGTGTTCACCAAAAAGTACCAGGAAGCATATTTTGGTAGTTTCATCCAAGCCCTCCAGTGGGTCAAGCCGGGTCTGGTCAGCGTCAGTGGGAGTGATGGCAGACTGGTCTATGGCTTGGTCTTGATCCCTCTCTGCATCCTTATGCTCAGCAAGGGAACTAACCTCCTTTTTCGAGGAATAAAGCATGATGGACAAGATCTGGAAGAGGACAAAAAAAAGACAAGAGAGAATTTTATTGTAGACGGGAGGCCACTCAAGTGACAACCTGAGGCACTTTTGATATCAATATTGATACAGAGATATATACCCCCACATCTATCTCTCTGTCTTGCGCAGACCTCTTTTAGAAACATGACTTCACATTTATTTAATGGTGCTTTCACTCTGCTTTGGTATTTGGTATTAAAACCCACATGGTTTACAATAATGAAAGCCAACCAAATGCAATAAAGCCAACTGATGAAATAACAATCGATGATTGAACTAATTTGTTTGGATAACTGGCAAAGTCAGCAGCCTAGACAATATCTAAATTTGGTGTGTCCACAA
>CAOLHI010005853.1:0-51983 GCA_948474755.1 Ctenosaura bakeri | reverse complement strand
GAATATAATGAAGAATAAAGATAAAATAAAAGAGAGATTACAGGGTACTAAGATATCGTGGTTTAATTATATACAGCTAGAGCAGTGGACAAGGAATTGGAAAAGGAATAATAAAGATTTTAGAGAATATACTAAATCTGAGCAAATAATTATACAAAGAGAAGGTATGGAGGAAAATGAAATACTGAAGGGTACCGCAAGTGAAAAATACAAAATGTTGGCAAAATTTGAAGATGAAGATGAATATCTTAGAAAAATATGGAAGGAAGAATTAGCACAAAAAATAGATATTCAGGATTGGAAAAAAATTTGGAATCAGTGTCATTTAAAAAACTTGTCCATAAGGATAAAAGAGAACTATTATAAATTGGTTTGGAGATGGTAACTAACACCAGTAAGGTTAAATTATATAGATAAGAATTACTCAAGGTTGTGTTGAAGGGGTTGTCAAGAGACTGGTGCATATATTCATATGTGGTGGAACTGTGAAGGTGTACAGGAATTTTTGCAAAGGGTGTTTAAAGAACTAAAAGAGATATCAGAAACTGATTTACAAATATAACCAGGTATAGCATTATTATCTATATTTGACAAGGTTAATTGTACCCGGGCAATGAAAGATTTAATTACAAATTTATTAACTGCAGCAAGGTTAATTATATCAAGAAAATGGAAAATTCATGGAGATTTTCAAATAGAGGATTGGTATAAAGAAGTGTGGAAAATTGTGATTAATGATAAATTAACATGTTGAATTAAGGCCAAAAAAGGAATAATGAAGGGGAATGATTTTGAAGCAATATAGAAGATATTTGTGGAAAAGGTTTTAATAAAATAGGAAGGTGTCATACCTGCACAAGAAGAATTACAATTCTGGAAGGTGGAGTAAGTTGAAATATAATTGGCTCTGGGGGGTGGGTTTATTTTTAGGAATAGTTTATGTTTAGTAATAAGATCATATTTAGTAATAGTTGTTACTCCACTGGAAAAACCCTATCCCAGGGTCTACAATTTTGATATTAAAATATGATTTCCTGGCCTGAGAGGTTGCCCAGATGAGCATGTAGGCAGCAACGGTCGAACGATCGAAAACCAGGACAGGCCAGTAAAACCCCCAATCATGTATCCCCAGGAGACCTCAAGCTGGGCAAACCCACAATAAACAAAGGGTCCTCAGCCCCTGAGAAGCTGACTTGAGGGGATTAGCGTGTTTGCCCCTAGTTGAGCAAATATCCTATTAGGCGAGGACCATTTACATGAAGGCACACCACAAACAAATGCAGCTGAAGATCCTGAGACTCTGGTAACACCTTGTAATCTCATCATACGAAGGAAGTTACCATTGTGGACTGGAATTCAAGGAGGCTTAGAAAACGGAGAGAATAAAAGACACATATGGTGAAAAATGTACAAGAAATGGACATTAAAATGATATTAAACTAACTACAAATTTAAAACTATTTAAAATATGACTTTAAAACAAAAATTAAAAATAGGACATCACCATCCAAAAGCCTTTTTCATGTAAAACAATCGATCCCCCAAAGCTTGCTGGAATAAAAAGGTCTTCACTTCCAACAGAAAAGACACCAAAGATCCTAGTCTCCCTAGGAAGAGAGTTCAAAAGTTTGGGAACAGCCTGTAAAGGTAATGGAACTGAGAGAAATGCCTCCCATGAAGATCTTAGAGTTCAAATTCGCATTGGGAACATATTTGAAGGATGATATTCTTCCTTATGAACCAGCCCATGCTTTGAGATCTGCTGGGGAGGCTCTTCTCCCTCTGTCTGACCACCCTCACAGGTACATCTAGTGGAAACACAGAAGAGGGCCTTCTCAGTGGTTGCTTCCAGGCTTTGGAACTCTTTTCCTGGATAAGTTAAACTGGCACCTTCCCTACTTTCTTTTCACAGACAAGGAAAGACTTTCCTGTTTTGATAGGCATTTAATGATTGATTGTATAGGATGTGTCCCACTTAAACAATGTGCTGAATTTTCCTAATTGTGCCAGTGTGTGTGTTTAATAGTGCATGCTTAATCTTTTTTTAAAATCATTTAATCTCATTTTAGCTTTTGTGTGGTTTGAATTTTTAACTATGGCACTTTTTAATTTTGTGATCAAGCCACTATGAGTCCTGAACTGGGAAAAAAGGAGGACAATAAATAAAGGTAAACATAATGATCATAATCCTCCTTCAGATGAACTAGACCTGAATCATACAGGGCTTTATAGGTCCAATTTAAAAAAAGAAACAAAAGAACACAGACTGAAAATCTACCTGTCAAAGCCTAGCAGTGAGAACACAGGGAAAACAGTAAACATGCAGAGAAGGCCTACAGGTTGACCATAAGGGAATCTAAGTTATAAAACAGATGTGAGAAAAGTGTTGCTGGTGGGATTCATCCCCCTCCAGGGATCCTAATGTCATCCTGGCTGGCCCTTCTCTACTTCAACCCTCTGCACTTTTTGATCCCATTTTGCCCCCTCCGCCATTGTTTTAATGTCAGTTTTTTTTTCCAGATTGGAGGTGACCATGTTCTCCATCCCTTCCCAAAAGCCACATCTTTCCAAGTCAGACATGCCAGGGACTACACAGTTTTCAAACGGGGAAGACAGATTAGCCCCCAAAATGATTACTCCTTTTGCCTGTGGGCCTTATAGCCCTGAGCAGAAAATTTCAGAAGTGCTTCAAGGTGCTCATCTTGTATGCTCATTACCTGATCAATTTCCTACACATCCCTGCTAAAGGTAATTCAATTAACTGAATTAACAAAGCAAGCCATAATCTTTGTGCCTCATCTGCAACCTCAGTAGGTGCCACTCAGTAAGTGGAAAAAAAAACCCCTTGCTTGTAGTAGGTTTATTTATTATGCTAGTTCTGAGAATTATTAGTTACTCCAATATTAGAGTTAGTTACAGTGAATAGCTCTCCAGACTATTCTGGGAAATGTGAGAGATCGTAATGGACCTTCTCAAAAAGAGTAATCAATTGGCCATGGCTGTCTTGCCAAGATCAGTAGCATATGGCCTGGCTTGTGTGTTATTCACCTCAGTTAGCTGAGGGTGGGAAGGGCAGGTGCCAGCTGTACTCACAACAGACAGACCCTCACAGCATTTGGTATTAAAATTACAGGAGCCCTGCTCCTTATTTTACCTGGCAATCCTAACTTGGAATGTCATATGAAGCCATTTTACTGTGTGCCAAATATTTGGGGTCTGACCTTTCTTGAGACTGGCTAACTCTTCTACCTCTCACTGGATTAAAAAAAATGGGGTTTGGGGTTGCTGTCCTTGAAAAACAGAAACATATACAACATAGTCAGGACTCCCTCCAGACTACTTGCCCTTACTGATTTGTATGGCTTCCTTCCTCTCATCAGCCATGGCAATAATCTTTGTAAAAGAATAGGAGTGTTCCCAACAGATCCTTCATTTATCTGTAACATCGTAAAAGTTATAAAAACACCAGTGATGTCTGATGGCTTCTTTCTCCTGGTACTATTTCCCATAATTCTAACTTTGCCTATAGAAGAAGACAGACAGTTCTGTGCAAATGTATAATTATTATAGTTCTCCATAATGACAGAGACACAGAAAATGGCTTTGACTGACAATTCCTAACTAGGAATCTACCAGAAGCTGGGATTTTTAAACTTTGTATGGCTGTCAGATAGAAGAAGGCAAACATGTGCTTCCTACTGTTTCAGATATAGTTGGCTTGAGTTATAGGAGGGCAGAATACATTTAAACATTGGGAGGAACTTCTTAACAATCAGAAGAGTTCACCGATATAGCGAGTTAGTATTTTCTGTGACAGAGATGAGGAACATGTGGTCATCCAGACGTTCAAATGCAGCTCCCCTTATTCCAGTGTCAGCTGGTGATTTGCATGTTAGTGGGAAGGAGGAAACCATGCTGGATTTTTGTCTAAAGGAACTGTCCAAGGTGCTAAATCGACCCTGAGGATAGAGTTCAGCAGATTATTTCCTTTAAAGTGAGGACTCATACCCAAAAAAGGATTCCCTGCCCCACTGACATGGAAGCCACTGTATGCCCCTGCATCATTCCCCAGTATCAGCTATGTTGACTAGGGATGTTGTGAGCTGCAGTCTGCCAACATCTGGAGAGCCATGTGTTGCTAAATGGCTACTAACACAGGCACATATCATTTACTGGAAGGGGATTATATGAACTCTTGGGCATTAGGGACATCAGTCATTTCGTGTCAGCATGGCTATATCACCTCAAATATGAGAGCTAGTTGCTTTGTATAGCAGTTGCTTGTAAAGGTGCAATTTCACCACTGTTCTGTTGGTGAGCTTGCAGAAGCAATGTGAACAGGATGTTGGATCAGATAAGACTTTGTTCTGATTCAGCAGACCATGGCTGCTATTCTTAACCTTAGATGTTCCCTCCCTGTTCTAAGATGGATTCCCCACAAAAGGAAGTTTTCACACTGAAGTTGGATGACAAACTGTGGGGAATAGGTTTCTGGTATAAATCAATTGTTTGACTAGATAACTATTGACTATTGGACCTACTCCAGCAATATAATTTGATAATCAAGATGGTCTCAATTTGTTTGCAAAGACAGACTTATAAAAGGCAGGTGTGAGGTTCACTTGGGAAGGTGTTGATTTGCAAAAGCTGCTTCTGAGCAGTTGCTTGGTAACAGAATTCTGCACGTAGGTCCACCAGAAAGGCAATAGTTGTCTGGGTTGTGATCGATTGCTTATAACTTAATACATAGTCTCAAAGAGCTTATCACTGTAGAGCTCTTTCAGTGCATTTTTACCAAAGCATTTTTTCCTAGAAAAAATAGTGTTTTTCACTGATTTGTCCAGGAGGAGGGCGGAATGGCCTTTTTCATATGGTCTCTGATATTTCCATAAAGAAAGCTTCAGCTGACCTGACTTTTGTGTGTATTGGGCACTCCTGCTCCTCTTCCTTCTCCTTGTACATTTATTTTGAATTTAGTTGTGAGAAGATTTTGTCACTCTCATTCCCGCTTATACTCAGTGTTCCAGATCAACCAATAGAAGAGGGCCATGTATAAACAAGGCAGGGGTTCTAAAATCTTGGGGAGGAAAGAAGAGAATTCTGTGGCTCTTTGGGAGACCAATTTGTGGGATTACAGCTGTAGACAAAGGAAAGACAGGTGCCATGTTGCAAGAACTAAGGCTGTTTGTTGCTACCAGGAGCCTACATGATTTTCCTAAAATCTGGTATGGAGCTTATCCATTAGCTGGAGAAGGCCAGGTAATCAGAGACTTCCTGGTTGAGTGGCATGGGGCAGGCTTCAGGAGCCAGCAGAGGCTTCACTTTCATCCACTTCTGGACCATATAAGCTCCTTTCTCCCACCATATCAACAGTTAGCTTCAATCACACACCCCTAGCCAGCCTCCTTCAATTCTGATGGGAGATGATTTACAGCACCAGCACAAAATCCTCCCTGGAACCGCTGCTCTCTGGACAAAGTGTCCCAGAGGCAAGCTAACATAGCAGAGTTTCCAAACAGCAACAAGCGTGTGCAGCAGAGTACAACTAAAGCATCAGCTCTGATCCCTATACCCACTGGTTAGTAAACTCACAGACACAGAGTTTGTCATCCAAAATACCTGAAGGCTTTAATCTTCAAAGTTGCAGTATATACATCTGTACACAGGATGCACAGATCCACAGGCAGAGATTCAGCATCAGAGATTCAGGAGCAGAGTGATAGGATGCAGAAAGAGAGGGTGCAGAGAGTCAGAGACAGAGAGTCAGAGAGAGAGTAAGCATACCATCTCCTCTTTTATACACACCTGCTGATACGTCATCAGCTAGGGACAATGGCTGATGCAACCCCTTGCCATGATTTCACATTATCATGACTCAGCCTTACTACATGTCCCCTAGGGATTACATCATGACTTGCCAAGTCATTCCACAGGTGTTCCACACATGCTCATCAAATGTATTTTCAACTGGGGCAAATGTCACTGCATTTTTATCCAACAAATTCTGGTGTAGATGATTGTTTTTTGGGTGATATCACACTGCTAATATTGATAATCCAGTTTTGGCTGGACCCAGCTTGAGGGCAGACAGGGCCCAACACCTGTCAAACCCAGTATAGAGGGAATCTCTTTAAGGGACCTTGAGGGCATAGGTAAGTAGATGACACCCAGCTTGAGGGCTGATGGCTCTACTGTCACTCCCAGGTGCAGAAGAATGACAGAGTGGCTTCCACCCAAATGGATTCTGTTATTCCATCTGTCATTCCAGTGGGTTTGGTGAATGGGTTTCCATCAGCTGGCAGGCAGGTCAAGCAATGAATAGGTCATCACTGGCAAGCAGGTGGGTTGATTGCTGCCTGGATCCATGTCCATGCTGTGCACCGTGCTTCTGTAACCAATAAAACTGTGGTCTTTCCCATTCTAACAAAATGTGGTACGGGTTCATTCTGGCTGAGTGCAAAGTCTTGCTGGGTCCACAGAATAGTATTTAAAGATAGAGACAGGGAGTGGGGGAGCGCAGGAGAAAGGAACAAACAAACTCCTACAAACTCTGCATGTTGGAATGGCCTCCTATAGTTATGGCACAGTGGGATGGTGAATTGGCTCCTGGTTTTAGTCCAGATTTTAAAAGAACAATCCAAGGTGCTGAACCTATTTTGGAGATAGGGCACAGAACCTTGGATAGATTCTTTAATGTTCGAACTAAAAGCCAATGTGGATTCACTGCTCCATTGTTATGGGAGCTGTCAGCTGCCACTGAGGAAGCCTTCCAGGGAGCAAATGCAGTAGTAAATTCTCCTTCCTCCAGTATGGTACTCATGTAACAGGTGATCTATACTTGATTTAGGTTGGGAAGTATTAAGCCTTCCCCACTATAGAGATGGAAACTCTCAGGCTGCCCTACGTTCTCCCTACTGTTACTTCTTCTTCCACAGATATCACTAAGAAGAAGAAAGGAAAATGAATCTGCAGTCCTAAGCATATTTTTTAGCAGAGTTTGGAAATGTTACTTTCTTAGGCCACAGCTTCCAGAATCTGCCAGCAAACATGGCTGCCAGGAGATTCTGGGTATTGTTTTTTTCTCCTAGCTCTTCTGTCTAGTCACAGCAAAACTTAGAAACAAGATGAATCTTCATAGGTCTTCAACTTGTTGAGAGATGTATTTGACTAGGAAAATACATGAGAACAACGCCTAAGCATAAACAAAATATTTTTTACTGTATAATGCCAAGTTTGGAAGAAGAAGCACATCTAAAGTTTGGAAATATTTTGCAGACATCGAATAGGTTCTACACAGCAGTTCTACAAAGTATTCTTGCTCCTGCATTATGTTACTGCTTGCATGTGTGGAGTGGAGAAGGCATTTGGTATTCCCACTGCCAGTAACCCATTCCAAATGGCAGAAGAAATATCACTCCACAAATCCCTCCAAGCTTAAGGCCAGTTGCTTCCAAATCCAATGAATATTATTTCAGTGAATACTTTTATCTACTGTTAATCATTCTCACAGTCAAAATTTCAATTGAGAATAATCTGAAGTGATAGATTTTCCAGAGGACGCTATCTCAGGCTTTCAGTTAGACTTTGTGTTATACCCCTTGACTGCTTTTGCTAATCTTTCCTCAGTATTAATGCCGCCCCATTCATTTCCTGAGTAAAACATTGTGTAATTATCTGACACAAAATATCTCATTCCTGTCCACTTTAGCTCACTCACCCCAAGTATTACAATACTTATTTGCTCCATTTGTTGCTTTACTGTGCATAGCTTCGCCTTATTCATGCTTCTCCCATTCCATGTTCCTATAATAAGCTTTGTGCAGTTTCAGACTTTCCTTTCACATCAGAGCACACCAACAACTGAGCATCCTTTTTGGCTCAAGCCCACTTGCGTCATTAGTCACAGTGGTACTTGTAGTCACAGTGGTACTTGTAGTTGTCTTCTGCTTTTCCCTAGCACCTCACTGAGTGCCTTCCAACCTGGGAGTCTCATCGCCTGACACTATCTCTTGTTACATTTTAGACTGTCTCATTATAGGATTTTCAAGGTACAAGGCTTTAGGAGTAGTTTATCACTGCCTTCTTTTGTGCAGTACTAACAAGTGTTAGCTATGATGGTGCTGCTGCTGTTATTTCTGAGAGATTCTCCACCAGTGACACCCCCCACCAGTGAACCCCCCCCATTACTCTGCTGCCCAGTAGCTGTTTGGCACATTTCATCTGACTCTTCAGCAAAAGGCTGTCTGACATGGGAGACCCTACCAGCAGTACTGCTCGCATCAGCATAGCCTCTTGCCTCACATGAGTGTGCAATCCCACCATCACGGAAAGATAGCATCATGGTGGGGGGTTTATTCAACAGGTGTATAAAATATTCTTGTAGATACAGACTATTAAAGGGAATACTGTATTTTCTGGCATATAAGACACCCCCAAGTATAAGATGCACCCCATTTATACATTGGCAAATAGTATTTGCCAGTGTATAAATGAGGTGCATCTTCTACTATTTGCCAGTGTATAAGACACATTAACATGTAAGAGGCACTCCATTTTCAAACAGTATTCTCTGGAAAAAAAAGTGAGTCTTATACACCAGCAAATACAGTACCGTATGCTAGCCCCTTAACTACTGTATTTCTCTGTTTTCTACAGCCTGTTTGGTAAATGCATTCTTAATCAATAGTCCTGTTATTAGATGCCTTGCATTATTAAATTCGTACATGTGAAAGTGAATGGAAAATAAGGACAAGCATAGATCACTCCTAAATGAATGCGTGTACCATAACATTTGATTGTGCTGAAGAAGCTAAAGTCTGGACCGAATATGGACAAATGGAATGATTTCCAATTGACAAGGGGGTCAAGCCTGAATTTTATCACCTTATCTGTTTAACTTGTACACAGAACACCTCATATGTAAAGCAAGATTAGACTTGGCGGAAGGAGGCATGAAAATTGGAGGAAGGAAAATCAACAGTTTTAAGATGTGCAGATGATACCATGCTGCTAGTAGAAAATAGCAAAGACTTTCAACAATTACTGAAGAAAGTCAAGGAGGAAAGTGCAAAGGCAAGTTTACAGTTGAACATTAACAAAAATAACAATGATAGATGATTCACATAACTTTAAAGCAGATGATGAAGACACTGAAATAATTCAAGATTTTCTATATCTTGACTCAATTATTAATCAGAATGAAGACTGCAGTCAAGAAAGCAGAAGACTAAGACTTGGAAAGGCAGCTATGAAGAAGATCCTAAACAAGACCATGAAGTGTCAAGATATAACATTGAATACTTAAATTAGGATTGCCTGTGGCCATTTCTGCATGGGCTTAAAGAAACGGTGCAGAGCGTCCTCCAGAGAGGACATCTGCACCTGGGAGCGGACTGGGTTGGACCTACTTCCTGTAGATCTGCACCTCAGCCAGCTCTCGAATGACCCAAAGTGGTCGTCCAGCGTACTTTTGAAAGACCGCTTGAAAGAGGTCTTTCAAAAGCACGGAGCGCGCCACTCTGTTCCTGCGCTCCAGTGCAGATTTGAAGGCTTGCACCAGTGCGAGCCTGCGATCTGCCAGGGGCGGGCTTTAGGCTGGCGAGCTTCAGCGGTGGGTGGAGAGCCTCCACCAACCAGAAGCCGCCATTTTCATCCCCGGAGCAGTGCGGAGCAGTACCGGCATGGGTCAATTCCCTCACCCTGTGCGAAAATGGCCTGTGTCATCATATGTCCAGTTTATATATGGTTGTAAAAGCTGGACAGGGAAGAAAACTGATAGGAATAAATCAACTCATTTGAATCATGTGCTGGAAAAGCGTTCTACAGATACCATGAACTGCTAAAAAGACAAATGAATGGGTGCTAGAGCAAATCAAGCTCAAATCTGCCTCCAAGCCAAGATGACTAAATTGAGGCTGTTGTACTTTAGCCATATCATGAGAATACATGATTCACTAGAAAAAAAAAGTGTGTGGTAAGGTAAAAGGCAGTAGGAAAAGAAGAAGAGTGCATTACAGATGGATAGACTCAATCAAGGAAACCATGGCCCTGAGTCTACATGACCTGACCAGGGCTGCTGATGATAGGGTAACGGAGTCCTGAAAGCCAAGTTGAGAACATCTGAATTTTGGTGCCCCAAACTGGACATAGTATTCAAAGTGAGGTCTGACCAAAGCAGAATAGAGTGGTAGTATTTCTTCCCCTGGACTAGATGCTAGACTCTTAGACAAAACGGACTAGAGGAGTGCCACAGAAGGGGTGCTTGGACGGAAGTCACTAAAAGGGTGCCACTGGATATTGACAAGCTGGAATATGTCCAGAGGAGGGAGACCAAAATGGCAACTGGTCTGGAAACCATGCCATATGAGGAGTGGCTTAGGAGCTGGGTAGTCCCTTGGAGCTGTAATCCAAAAGGTAACTTTTCTAAGCTCTGCTCTGAACCTTCAGCAGGAACATTACCTAAAGCACGGGCTAATTGGAGTTGCTCAGCCTCATTCTTTGTGAATGCCCAGCTGCTGCACTGACCCCAGAGGCTGTGCTGATTCCGTTTGGCTGTCACTCAGCTACAAATATGAAAAACTCTCTGTTTTGACTTCACAGTGGTTTTTTTTAAAACCACACTTGCATTCCTGTCCTATCCTTTATTCCCTTCAATATGTGTTGTTGTCTTAGCTCTGCATTTCCAAAATTTTTCTAATGGACACCTTTTTGTGAAAAATTTCCCAATTGACTAATGTGCATATTTTCCAATCTCATGCATTTTTAGTCATTTCTGTTTTGAAACTTGTATGTACAGTTTGGTGTATCTGAATCATAGTACAAGCCTCACGAATGTGCCAGGCAAGGCATACTTTGTCTCAGAACTAGGCATATAATGATTTGTCTATTGCAGTGGTTTTCAAACCGTGGGCTGGGACCATAATAGGGGGCATGATAGTTGCTCAAGGGGGATGCATGAAAAGTCAGCTCACAAATACAGCAAATGTGAGAAAGGACGAGCCTCTTTGTGTGTGCACCTGTGCGTGTATGCACCATTAAGGATTGACTGGTCTCTGCAGAAGAGCTATGTAAAGTGTCTTCCTCCAACTCAGATATAGCCAAAAATGACTTCCCTTTGTTAATGCTTTTCCCATCCAACTTCTCCAAACATTCTGTGGTTGGTGCAGCAGGTACATCTTCTTTAGTGACCATAAGGCAGTTTCTCAGGTGACGGTAAGGGAATGAACAGAAGAGGTTGAGAGTGTGAGAACTCAGCATTAAGATGAAGGTCATGTGCCACACGAAGGACTGGTGGTGGGGGCATAGGTTAGGACACGGGGAGGGAAAACGACATGGAGCAGGGAGTGTGCCGTGTCCTCATGTAGATGAAAAGGGGTAGAAAATTTGAGAACCAATGGTCTATTTCATCTTTGCGTGCAGAGATGAATAATTATGGTAGGTTTGTCCCCACTGTGAGAGAAAGGAAATATTTCCCCATATTATACTTCCTGTGTTTGAATATCCCAAAATATTGCAGAGAAATTGATCTGTAATAATTGGCACACAGCTCTGTTTTCTGCAGAGAAAAATGTTTTCCTGCAGCAAAAAATGTTTTCCTGCAGAGTACTTTTCAGTGTTTTACTCGAGTACCCCTGCATGGCAGGAGCTGGACTAGATAGCCCCTGCATTTTCTTCTGCACTACACTATTATAGTGCTTTTATTCCACTTTCAGCATCCTGTGGAATTCTGAGGTTTGTAGTTTTTTGAGGCCAAAAAACTCTCTGGCTGAGAATTCTAAATGTCCCTCCTTAAACTGCTAACCCCAGGACTCATAGAATGTTGAAAGTGGAATAATAGAACCATAACAGTGTAGGGCAGAAAGGCCCTAAGATTCTATGGCTGTGATTAAACTATCCAATTTTTTTTTGATTTTTCTTAAAACAAAATCAAATAAAACAAATCTGTGACCTCTCCCTGCTTCCTAACCATGAACTAATCAACACTTGGGGAGGAGTGGGAGTAGAAACTTGCCAAGAAAACCACCAGCACTGCCTGCCTGCCTGCCTCTCCAGTGAGCTTTGAATCTATGACTCCAGATCTGTGGGAAACATCAGACTGTCAGCTTGAGGTTTGTTGTGTGGCAGCAGTTCGATTTCTTTATGTTACAACAGCAGATGCCAAGTTAGTTAACACTTATTCAGTGGAACAAGACAAAACCAAATCCTCTGTGGACCTGAGGTTGGCTGCATTCTTTTCCTCCTCCTGAGCTTGGTGAAAAACCCCCAGATAAATCACAAAATTATGTCTCTACAGCAGTCTCCTTTCTCTATTAGCATTTGTAAGGCAGCAGCTGGAGCTGAAGCCATCTCTGGAACATTTGTGGAAATTGCATTCTCAGATGCTGGTGAGTTTAACAGCTTCCCATTAGCAGGGTGTTTTGGAAGTGGTAAAATCAGGCAGAAATGCTGTTCTTGTTTTGTGCAAAGAAAGGAGAGACTCCCCCATCCACCAAAGGAGTAGCACCATAAGAATTACACAAAAAATGAAGTAATCATTGGTTAAAGACATCGTTAATTTGCAGGTAATGAAGAGACACCCTAATCATAGTTAAGTGTAAGCATTCTGGCAAATTATCTCTTAAGTGTTTAGTTTACAAACCTTTCAAACACACACACACAAACATGAATACACTCACACGCACATCTAAAGTAATGAGAGGAAGAATAGCAGCAAAGTTGAACTGGGGCTGACAGAAAGAATTTCTGAGAATTTTCTTTTTCCAATTTCTCCCCAACCTGTTGGAGAATTTTGGAGAAAAAAATGTTGGAGCAAAAATAGCCCAGTCAAGACGATATGTAGCAACATTCCCATTCCTCTGTTTCACGACCTGTCAATATAGTGGAGAATATCAGATACAACTGTGGGGCCAAGCTAAACCTTGTGATAGGAAAAGGTATTAGTTTCACATTCCCCTAGATTTTTTTAAAATCTCAGGTTCTTTCCATCCCTTATGTGAAGCAATCTACAAATTTTGGCAAATTCTTATCACATATGAATTCAAACACACAACAGCCAAACGCAACTGGTTCAGCTATTTGTTGTTGTCTAGTTGGTTTGTTGCTGTTGATGTATGCCTTCAAGTCATTATTGACTTACGATGACCCTAAGGGAAACCTAAATAGCTAGCATGTTGTAGTGGTTTGAGCACTGGACTACAACTCTGGAGACCGGGGTCCAATCCCCACTTGGCCATGGGAAACCACAGGTTGATGGGATGGGAGAAAGAAATGGGGTGGGGAGGCAAGCACGTGTCTCATGAATAATCAAATTTGTGAAGGTCAAACCCGCGAGTGTGGAGGAAGAACTATGTTTTGGTGCTTGCAATACAGGCAGATTTCATTGATTTGACCAGGGGAGCCACTCTTTGCATAGTCAAGACTGTCAGGGCATTCAGAGTGTGAGAGCGGTGTGACCAGGAAAGGTTTTTCTAAGTGGATGGAAAGATGAGGTGATGTGGCCTTGAAGTACAACTGCAAGGGAATGTTTTGGCTAGCCTGCCTTGAAAGGTCTCACCTCATCATAGAGCACCCAACATGAGGAGGTTGCATGCTATGAGTAGAATTGGATCTCCTCATATGGGCTGGGGTGTGGTTAAGCCTTTAAAAAGCTTAGGTGTGACAACAATTTGCCTTAGGTCATTTGCCTTTGGTTGTGTTGCTGTAGGCTATTTTTGTACTGCCTCTGGCCATGCTATATGTCTTTCGTTCTGCTATTTTTTTGTGCCTGAATGTTTTTTGCTTCTAGGCTCACTGCCAGAAGCCTTAATGTTTATCTTATGCGCTCTGTTGAATAAACAGCACTGAGTCTTATTGCTTTGAGTCTGCAAGGCTTTTTATCTCCTGTCTGGAGCTACTGGTTGCAGTTGGGCACCACTTCCTTATCAGTACTCTGCACATGCTCTGAGGTGCATACCTCACATGACCCTGACAAAGACTTGGGACTGCACGCATAAGTGGTCCCAAGCAAGTCTTCATAGGCAAGAACTGATGAAAGACCAGATGTCATGTCTAATTAATCACCCTCTTCCTCCTCCTCTTCATCTCCTCCTGCTTTCCTAAGAAATCCAGAGTTTGATTGGCAAGAGAAAGCTAGCTGAGATGACCAATACTTTGACAGCAATCCAAGTGAATGGGCAGAACAGCAGGCTATCTTTTAATTAGGTGTTAATTTATCTTCTGTGTTTCTTTAATGATGGTAACATAAGCACAGCCACTCCTATTGTCCATTGCTCTGGATGCTGGAAGAAGGCCAGGGAACCTTTTGTCCTGGTTGCTTGTAAACACTCTCCTTCCACAGAAGAGGAAACCCACTGACCAAGCCAGTCTGAAATTCTCTGTAACAGTCGCCTTCTATTTCTTTGTAAAAACAAAAGGTCTCCTCTAATGTTCTGAAGGAGCACTTCAATATGGTGCTCAACAAAATGGAAAACATTAGCAAGGGCAGCAGGGTCATGATGCGGAGATGAAAAGGTAATTCTGAAATCATAAAACACAGTACGATCCAGTGTTCCTTGAACAACCAATGAATCAAATGGTTTTCTTTAAAAATACAAAGACTATTGAAGAAAGAGGGGAAGTTTCCTTCTGGATCCTCTAGAGCTCAGAGAGCAGGGAGCAACAAGGAAAGTGGAAGGATGTGGCAATTAAAGGAAGAACAGCTTCAACACCGGCTGGCCACATCATTAGACAGAATCAGGCAACATGATTTGAATGGCATGAAGGAGAAGCAAATGGTTTAATTTGACTGGAGTTATACAACTTGGGAGAGCCGGTAGAGGATTATTTGTTGCTTTGCCTCAGGTAGCACTCAGTTGTGGGTTGGCCTTGCTTGGGTGACTTAATAACATTTCCCATACAGAGCCCAATGAACCACTGACCTCAGTAGCCTGTTGCTGAAGGTGAAAAGCTAACACTTTGTTAATGATAGAGTTAGAAAAGTATGTCTGGGTAGTTCAAGGAACACAATCATACGAACCTCCCAAGAATTTAAGGTGAATTTCTTCCCTATTTGCGGGACCTGTGTTACTGTGGGATGTGTTGGCAGTTGATAGGGATCATATCTAGTCCTCACTAAAAACAAAACAAAACTTTTGGGAGCAAAGAGCAACACTTATATAAAGTGATTAGTGGCAGAGGAAAGCCTAGATAAGGGCTTTCCAAATGGTGTGCCACAACACGTTAGTGTGTCGTCTGAAGTGCATATGTATGTCGTCTACAATCTTGGCAATGTACGTTATTTTTTATAAATCATATATTTTTAAAAAATATGAAAGGCTTTCATGAGATATGTTATGTACCTATACATTTTTTTATTTATGTGTCTCTTATAAGGGGTTAGTTTAACCTCCAGTTTGCTAGGAAAATTGAAATATTGTGTCATGAAATGATGCATGTCTAAAAAAGTGTGTCACCAATACGAAAAGTTTGGAAAGCTCTGGCCTAGATAATGCCTGCTCTTTGTTTCTTTGCTTTTTTTTTATCATGCCTTTTGCATCTTTTTTTTACCAGTTGAGATCCCTTCCCTTTTCTTCAAATAGTTAGTTGGTCTCTGTTCCCTTTATCTGTGAATGGAACAGCCATGGGGTTTCCAATAATGGTTGCTAGCTTACCCCCATGCATGTCAATCACTTTTAGGGACTCTTGTAACTGGTTATAGAACACTTTCTTTTGCTTATCTCATTTCCTCTCCCAACATAAAATTTCTAAGACAACAGACATCAAGTTCTTCTTTTTACTTTACAAAATCATCCTGAGTAATCACTGCTGTTTCTCCCTCAAGCTCATACTACACTAGATGTGCTGCCCTTTGCATTATCCACGTACCAAATATTTCTGGGAAAAAAAAAAGGGAAATAGCTGGATACAGGCATCCAGGGATTTGGCTTGAGTGTCATCAGAATGCTGAGGACATTTTGGTCTATTTCTTGTCATCCAGTAAGGTTGGAGAAATGATGAACTGGTACCTGGGTTTGGTAATAGGTTAAAGAGAGGGCAATAACTTCAAGTGTAGTCCTGAGAAAATATATATGGTCTGCTTAGCTAGTTCTGGATGGGGCAGTGGCAGTGATATTAGTTGTGCTGAATACTACTACTATTACTACTAATAGTAATGGAAACTTAAAAATGAAAAAGATATACATAAAACCTCATATTAGTAAACATACAAAAAGTTAAAATATAATTAAACTATCAATGACATTAAAAGCACCTTTAAACATATCCATTGAAAAGCAAGAAATAATAACAGTACTATACACTATTAAAAACCCTTTCTCCAGAAATGGTTTGCAAAGTCCTGCCAAAACAAAAGAATCTACAACTGCAGTTGGAAGGAGATCACAGAGAGAGCGAATTTGGCCTTTCTAGGAAGGGATTTCCAGAGGCTGGGTTGTATTTTTGGGCAGAGATAGTGTTTCCAGAATTCTCCATGCTTTAGTGATATATCCACCTGTTGGTTTACTGTATTATATAATGAGTTGGCTCCCAGGACAGTTTGGAAGATTCAATCAGTTCAGAATTCAGCATCTTTTTTCTTTTGCTGGTATTGGTTACTCGGGTAATATCTTACCAGTTTTCAAAGAGCTTCATTGTTTCTTTGCAAGTTCAGTGAATTGTGCTGTTGTTATCTTTAGAATCTTAAACCACTCTTACAGTAACCTCCCAAAACTGAGACATCATCTGCCAATGTCCCTTTTGACCATCAGAAGTAAGGTGGGTGCCGATTAAGAAGATAGCTTCTTTCTTTGGCCTGTGATGTCTCATTGTACAGGCCCATGTGCCACCAACACTGTAATTTTTTTGCACGAGATTAAAAATGTCTTATGGCTTTTAATTCCTGTTCTTTTTCCTTTTTTCATTTGTTGCTTTTATTATGGATTCATTGCAGTGGGTTATAGTTTAGCTTTCCATGAAGCTGCAGCAATGTCAACACTGACCTGACTGTGAAAGCAACTTCTTTAGGCTTTACCTCTCATGCAACTGCTCATCCAGTAGTCATTCCACCAGTCTACAGTAGGGGAGAAACTGGGAGCAGGCCCACTCTACTAACTCAGTTGAGAAACTAGATTTTTTTTTTGGTCTGCTCCTTCCCTTTATTGTAACCATTTCAGTTGGTCAAGATAAAAAGGTCAATTAATTCTGGTTGTATTACACTGCACTGCAACATTAAATAGATATTACAGCTCATCTTTGTAAGAACCCTACAAGGCTTAAGATGCCTGAGTTTTCTTGTTTTCCTTTTCCTTCCTCTTCCCCTTTTCTTTTTATTTGGAATTTTTTAAATTTGTAAACATGATGACATGGAATGCCTTTTTCTAATTGTTCAGTAAACCCCTCCAGCAGAATAAGATATAATTGCCATGAATGAACACATGAACAAATGAACAAACCAAGTGTTTCTTATTTCTAATGGACTTCTTCCCTGCTTTACAATGGACGGTCTTCTATTTGAAGTGCTATTAAAGATCACTCCAGCAAATCCAAGATCAGAGGCAAGGGGTACCTGTTCCAAATGGTAATATGGACCAGGGCAAGCTGTTATCACAAAGCTTGAGTTTACTCTGTTTCTTCCACAAGAAGAACATTGGAGCCACTGCTTGTGAGAAGGAGAGCCAGATAAACCCTTGGCATAAGTTCTTTTCAAGGAGCTCCTGCAGCATCACTAGCTTCAGTTCTGACAGGACATAGGTCTGCTCAACTGGAATTTTGTCAATAGGGCAATCATTCAGCTGATGGGGTGGCAACTGGTTCACCTCCTTCTTCCCAAATATGTCCTTGAAGTCCTACTTGTTGGAAGGTAGTCCTTCTAGTGCATTGTCTGCCGTGTAAGATAACAGGGCTTGCTTCTTCAAGACTCGAGCAGATTTGTGGCAATGCAATGAGTGGAAGGAGATCTAGTCAATTGACCACTGGATTGGAGGGTCATGGAGCTGGAGCTTGGTCAGTCTGAAGACAAATGAGAAATAAGTGGGTGGCAGCAAAGAACAACTGAAGGGTTTCCTGGTGCCTCCCCATGTGCATAAGCAAGGGTCGTGTTTGCTGGACAGTAACTGCCCATCAATAGTTTCCACTAGGACCTGGTATTCCAGGGAGTGTTGTGGGATCTGGTGGAGATCTACAAAGGAGGTATTCATGAAGCTGCTGGTGGCACCTGAGTCCAGCATGGCCTTCAATGGCATGTACCCCTGCCCTGGGACTGTAAGTTGGATGGTCCCTGTCAAATGATGGGATGCAGTTGATTGTAGATCCTGAACAGTTTAAGAGAGTTACTGCCTGACCTGGGGCCCCATCAGGGCCAGGGCATAATTTTTTCTCTGATCTAAGTCGTTTGCACCTTAGCAAGACACTGGGAAACAAAATGGCCCTTTGGGCCACAATAGAGACAGAGGCCAAGCTGCCTACACTTCTGCTTCTGAGTAGGGACAGGTGTGGGTGGGCTCTTCCTAGCTGCATGAGTTCTTCAAGTGGCAGGAAATCCAGACAAGGAGGGCCTGTTGCCTGGGAGCATGTTTTGCAGAGGCACGGGTTCATTGACTCTCCCATCTCTCCTCTATCTAGAGACAAAGCTGTAGCAGGGTTACTAAATACTAATTATACTAATTCTAATTATTTTTTCCCTAAATTCATTTGTTCAAAATTAATCATGAATTTTAAAGTTATTTTAATTCTTAAAAGACAGCCTAATTCTTAAATGACAATGACTTTAACATGTAGCAATTAACATTACATGTTATTTTATTTTGCTACTTTTGGGGATAATTTGAGGGAATTGGAAGACATTTTAAGTCATTTTAATTGGTGTAGTTTCTCATGTGTTGTCAGGAGTCAACATCAATAAATTTCCTGTTATGAATTCCACTAAAATGATTAATGTCCATGAATTAACCCCTCTTAACATTAACAACCTCAGATTAACATTAATACAAACATTTAGATCTGATCTAGTCTTATGATTACATTGCTATGGTGCTATGCTTTGCTTACTTTCTTAGACCCATATATAGTTGCAATGAGGAGCTGTGATCTTACACTGCAAACATCTATAGGATTGTATTGCAAGCAAGATCCTAATCATGATTGTATTATGCAAATCTCCATGTATAGAATTACCTATTGATTATGCTATACAGACCCTCTGTTGAATGGTAACATTGCACAACTGCACGTGTGACTGAATGACTGAATGCACAATGAAATATACAACCAGATGTCCAACTCAATGCACGCATGCCCAACTGAATGTGCATCCCAATGCATATCCCAATGCATAGACAAATGCATGCCAGACTAAAAACAAAAAATGAATGCACAACCAAATGGACAACTGAATTCCCCAGGAGAACTGAAGGTATACTACCAGCAATTTCAGCAGTGGGGGACCAACATATATCTGCTGAGAATGCTTATTTGCATGTGCAACTCCACTTCCACCACCTTGAACTGAATGCAGAAGTTCTGCATTGGACAAAAACATCTAACTGCTTCTGTGTGGACCTTTAAGCATGTGTAAGACACCAACAGGATTCCAGACTACATATGCATAAGATTACCTGTAAAAAATGTTAAACTGAGCAATAACCTCAGAGCTTGGAAAGTTACTTTTGAGAAGAATGACTGTGATGACATGCTAGCCATGTAAGGATGCTACTTGAGACCCAAGTGTTGTCTTCCCACGGTTCAGCTATTAATACCTTAATCTTTTGGTTTATTCAGTGTCTTCCTTCTTCCGAAATTATCAGACATTTGTACTACTTTCCCAGCTTTCATTTCATATCTTTTATGTTGGCCCACATGGCATTTGGTGCCAGTGGAAACTGCCCAAGGAAAAACAGCAGGGACTTGGGGGTTGCATTATGATATTTTTGTATTCTGGTTAAAAAACTGTCATATCATATTTGTCATCCTAATGTACAAGTGCATATTAATTATATCCCCAAAGAGAAAACATTTTGCTCACTGCTTTGAAAGAGCCTTCAATTTTCACTTCTTTAGAGAAGAAAGGGAAGGGGAAAAATAATATTCATTGGATTGGTTTCATTATATTTTGTGCTGTTGTCCAAAAATAAATGCATTGTAAAGCATAGCAGCAATTACAGCAAATTATGTTTGTTGGTTATTTTGTAGGAGAAAAACAAAGAAGCCATAGAAGAATTAACAAGCTAGGAAATGAACAGTAGAGTAGGGTTTATAATTCATAATGAGAGGAAAATAGACATTGGAGGAGCAAAATTCTCTTCTTGGGGCTGACAGACAGCAGTGACCTTCAAAAGGCCTATAAAGAAGCTCCTGTTTGTTTCACAAAACTTCAGTTTCTCTCCAGTCTCATGTCTCATACACAACACAAGTAACAAACAAATGAGATGCAAGGCTGGAGAGAGGCACAAGGATCTGTGGAATGGTAGGAGGCATGGATTTGTGCTAGGATTTCTGTCATTTCACAGATCTTTGCATCTCTCTCCAGCATCCCATCTCTCTCTAGGCTTGCATCTTATTCATTTTCTACTTATGTTGTATATGAGATGCAAGGCTTGAGTGAGACTGAGGATCTGAGAGACTGAGGATATAAGAGAGCTGATATCTCAATATAATATAAAACAAAAATCCAGTACTGTACAAAAGATCTCTGGTGAGCCTGCCAGCCACCCCCTTCTGCTTTTGTGATAGTGATTGCAGAACTCCTCCTTGTTCATTCACAGGCTCCCTGGAGTTCTCCTGTACAGTGCAGTATTTTATGTATATGCAAATACAGATATTTCAAAATCTGAAATATTTCTGGTCCCAAACAATTCAAATAATAGTTATTCAATCTGTACTAAAGGTACTTGGATGTAGTTGTGTGCTCAGGACCAAGAGCAACAGGAATCAGAACCACACACACACCAAGGTTGGATGAAAAAAGTCCACAACTTTATTGGCTACAGCTGTGAACCAGATACCTGCCAGGCTAGGACCAATGAGGTAACAGATCCAGAGGCCACTTGCCCACCAACGAGTGCAGAGAATGTGTGCAATTGCCCACTGATACACCCCTGGTTTCCCTGCACTCCTAATGCCCCAGATCACCATGTCCCAGCCTGGACAACCACATCCCAGATTCAGGACCCATGCCGCCACTACCACAAGTTGTGACAAATAAATAGAACACACAACTGGACACCAAATAGTACCAGCACAGAAGGTGGGCAGGATGATGCTTGACAAAGACTGAAACTCTGGTGGGAGAGGCTCAGGTTAAATACCCTCTAGGGGGACCAGAGGGAAAACTGCAGCTGGCAGCCAGTCTGAAGCAGCCAATGAGTTCAAACCAGCAGTTTAAACTCATTGGCTGCCTGGCAAGGGCTGCTGGGAACAAGGAAGTGATGAGCTGGCCATGAAGCAGGGAGCTGAAAAGATGGAGGATGTGACCAGCGCAACCTGCAAACCCACATGGTAAGTCGTGCAGCCAGACATCTCATTAGAAACAGAGACTCTCATTTCTAAGTAAGCATGTTATGATTGCATCATTAATCTAGACTGAACTCATTGATTTTACCTGGCTCTAGTATTAACTGTTGGGAATGTTGGGACCAAAGTAAGAATGCTAGACTACAAAAAAAATCAAAATAGAATTAACATAAAACCATAAGACCCCTGATGGATCAGGTTAAGGGCCTCTCTAGTCCAGCATTTTGTTCACACAGTGACCAAACAAATGCTTTTGGAAAGACCGCCAGCAGGACATGAATGCAATCACCTTTCTACTGTGTTCTCCAGCAACTGGCATTCAGAAACCCACTGCTCCTCATGCTGGGAATATTATAAAGCCATCATGGGTAATAGCCATCAAGAGCTTTAACCTCTGTGTATTTTTCCAATGTTTCATTTGAAAGATATCTTGAGGTACCAAACCACATAGTTATACTATGTATTTTATGAAAGAAGTCTGTCTTTCTATCTGTCTGGAATCTCCCACAATTTAGTATAGACTGCTGAGCCAGATGCTAGTATTTTACACAATAAACCAAAAAGTAGCGGTCCCAGTAGAGACCCTTGAGGATCTACTGTTGACATCTTTCCACATTGATGAGTTTGATATGATCAGAAATCACATTGTATCACTGCTGGCTTTGTGTTTGGTTTAAAGTTTTGAGAATTTTGGCAAGTTTGGGGAGATTTTAACAAATGGGTCTGGGAACTTTGTGGTTGTGTGCCTTTAAGTGATTTCCAACATACATCAACCCTAAAGTGAACCTATCAGAGATGTTTTTTTTGGGCTCAGAGTATGGCCCTTTCTGCAACTTACCTTTTCTCGGCACTGGGGTGTGGGGATTGTGCGAGCAGCCTCTTGAGAGATGCTCTTGCGTCCCCACTGCTTCACTTCCACAGCCACTGCCTGCTAGTGAGCAGGCAGTGTGAGGGCTCCTCCTCTTCCTTCCACAGCACAGCCAGGGATTTTCCCAGGCTGCGCTGGGGCAGGAAGCACGAGCGCCGTGTCTCTGGAGGCTCTGCACACACAGTAAGTGCACGCGGGGCCCTGGCACGATTCACAATCGCACACCATTTTTGGCTAGAAGTCAAAAATGAAATAGTGTTTGATCGGCACCTGTCAGCCCTGGCAGCGTCGCACAATTGCAAGGACATCATGTGGATGGCTCCTCACATGTGGATGGCTCACATGTGGATGGCTCCAGAGGCCCTTTTGCATGGCTAATGCCATGCAAAAAGGGCCTAAGTGATGTTCCTATGGTCACCCAGTAGGTTTCCATGCCCAAGTAGGGAATCGAACCCCGGTTTCCAGAGTTGTACGCCAACGTTCAAACCACTACACCATTCTGACTTTGGAACCTGTGGATGCTGTTGCTGTTGTTTCTGCTGCTGATCATCAGCATCATCATTAGCATCTTTGCACCAGCAACGAAGATCTTTTTGTTTAGGTAGGCATTTGCGTTTTGATTAGTTGCAGCAGATGCTTCTTTTAATGGTTTGTATTTATTTATTTTAGATGTGCTTTGAAAACTTCTGTATTAAACTTGTGTGTTTTAAGCAGAACTTGAATTTAAGTTTTCTTTAACTTTTGTATGAATGGTTTTTAAATTGTACTGTGCTTTAAACAGTTGTGAGGCACTGTGAACTCATCCTGGGAGAAAGACAGGATGTAAGTCAAGTAAACAGATTAAAATAAATCATCATCTTTAATTTATAAAAATCCTTTCATAAATTTAGTAAACGTATAAATTAATTTATAAATTAACAAATAAATTTATTAATTCATATGCTTCTTTATGCTTGATAAACTTATCTTTATTAGTCCTTTTCTCTGCTTCATCTAGAATGGTGCTGTTCAAAGCTGTGATCCACAAACCAGTGCTTGTCTCCAAACCATCTGCTGCTAGTCCCTACTGAGCTTCCAAGAAAGAAAGAGATAATAGCTAATAAACACAAATACGATATCACTCTCTGGCACATTATGCGGGGGGAAAAATGTCTGGTCCCCAACTTCAGAAACTGAAGAAGCACTGATCTAAGTGGCCTCTAATTTCCTGTGTTCCTTTGGTTCTCTTTTTAAAACTGCCATTACAGTAAACATTTTGCAGTGTTCTAGTACAGCAGCTGATCTTTTAAAGATATTATGTTGACCCTCCAGAAAGGTGTGGGGTAGAGGCACAAACAAAACACCTATGGGAAGAAAATAAGATAACCGTTTGAGAAGCAGTGGGTGAAGGAAAGATTGGCCCTTCATCCTTGATTGGCTTCTCAAACTACTCTATCAGTGACACCAACCACATTGCTTTGGTAGCATTTATTTGCTGTGCTGTTCTTGTTGTGTGACTTATGGTGACCCTAAGGTGAATTTATCACAGGGTTTTGTTGGCAAGACCTGTTCCGAGGGGGTTTGACTTTGTTTTCTTTTGAGGCTGAGAGAGTGTGGATTTCTAAGGCAAAGTGGGATTTAAACCCTGGTTTCCAGAATCATAGTATGATACTCAAACTACTACACCATGCTGGCTTTCAGTAAGTTTGTACAAGTTCAAAACTAATTCTGCATTCATGGTAACCACTATCCAATTTTCCGCTAATAAAAATGCTGCTGTCTTTCACTCATCCACATTTTTTAACAACCTTCTAAGTGCATTTTTTAAAGTAAGGTATATTTTATAATAAAGTCCAGCTATTCTTTACAAGAAAAGCAATCATTCCAATGCTTCCTCACCACTGCTGAATTGAATCAGGAGCCTAGCAGCCGCTGCCATGAAAGGTTAATGAAACCTTTGTAGGCGAGTCCTTTTCCTAACGCTTTGTGCTTTGGAAGCCAGCATCTTACATACAGTATTTTATTGACATGAATATAGGAAGCTGCCTTACAGTGAGTCAGCTATCCCAGCACTGTTAACGTTGACCAGCAGTAGCTTTTGAGCAACTAACAAGGGTTTGAGGCAGAATTCTTTCACATAGCTACCTGTCAGGCTGGGACTTGATCCTGGGACCTCCAACATGCAAGGCTTGGGCTCTAACACTAAAGCTATAGGTCATCATGATGACATTTTTGTATGCAAGAATACAAGGAAAGACTTCAATGGAATCTTCCTCTTCAGCATGACTCCTTTCCCCTCTGCCTTTAATTACCTCTTGTGCCTAAGCTCTTCTATTCTGCCTTGTCAGACTCAGGTCTATTTTTACTGACTGTTTTTACTTTATTTTCTCATCAATTCTGACTTTACTTCCTTCCTACTCCTCCAATAACAAAAGAACCCTTTTAACTCTACTGCTGATTGCCACTCCCCCCCCCCAGTTTTCTATGCAGCTATTTTTTGGATCCTTCAGTGTAAAAGCTATCTACCATTTAGAGGATGGATTCAAAGCCTTATAATTCACTATCCACTTCTGGTGCTTTCATCAGCATTGATGAAATCTGTGGCCATTTCTACACTGCATTGTTATAGTGCTATTATTCCATTTTCAACATCCTGTGGAATTTTGGGGTTTGTAGTTTACTGAGGCCAAATTGCTCTCTGGATGAGAATTCTAAACATCCCTCGCTAAACTGCAAACCCCAGGATTCCATAGTATGTTAAAAGTGGAATAATAGCACTAAAACATGGAATAATAGCACTATCACAGTGTAGTGCAGAAATAACCTATGTGCCATTGGCAACTCCATATTCTTCTTCTCCAATTGCAATTACATGGAAAACACATGAACAGAACTGGTTTGATTCACTTATTTAAGTTCAAAAAATAAGCCACACCCTACCTTCTGGGTCAGTCAGGACAAGGCAGATATTACAATAAATGCAGAGTTTTCTCTGGAAGCAACTGGCCAGAGGGATCAGTTGCTGCTATGTACTTCTAATTCCTCCTCCTCTTTCAAAATGTGTAGTGGAACATAAGCATGCCCAGAAGTCATTACAGGAAGCCCTTGCCTTTTGGTTCCCTGTTATCTGATTACTTGCTCTTTCAACACTTCCAAATTAAGGACAAGTCCTATTAATTTGACATGGGGGCTGCTCTTTCATTAGTCCTGAGGCTTGCTTAGGGCTGTGAAGTCCCAAGTCTTGCCTACAGAAAGACTGGATTTCCTGGTTGAATTAAAGGAACTTATCTGTATTGCTAGCATTGAAACAGCAGGCTTCCTCCAGTTCCTTTTTGTGTATGGAGGCTCTCTTGGGACCATGGCTCTGCTGTTTGCAAAGTGAGCTCAGAGGGGTGAAAAAGGCAGCAAGACAGCTGAGAGGTTTTATAAGAAACTCGTATGTGTTATTGGACCCAAGTGACCCTCTGTAAATCTTTCATGTTCCCTAGAGTAGATGGGTTCTGCTTTTTGGCCATTTCCACTTTCTGACAGTGCTCTGGTTCCAAACCTGTCAGATATGTGGGGAAGCATATAGATGCTACATTTACTGATGAAAGCCAGTGGTGTGGACGAGGGATATACAAATCTCTCAGTTGTGATTTCCATGATGTCTGCATTTTTTTGCAAATTCACAATTAGTCCATCCTATTTCTACATCAGTTTGCATTTTTCAAAAGTTCACATAGAAAGTCATATACAGAAGCATTGCATTTATAATACATGCATTTTGTAAGCTCTTGCTCCTGATATCTATCTTTTAAAAACTGTATGCAAGTTTGAGTGAAAAAGTGCACTGCAAAATTTGTAGAATTGCAAAAATAGAGGATAATTGTATTCCAGTTTGTGTGTACGGCCATTTCCGTACTAGTTTGTATACATTGTGTGTATACATTGTGTATATGGCCATTTCCACACTAGACTGTTATAGTGCTATTATTCTGCTCTTATTCCCCTCCCTAAACTGCAAACCCCAGGATTCCATAGGATGTTGAAAGTGGAATAAGAGCACTATAACAGTCTAGTGTGGAAATGGCCTATGTCTGTGGGGTGAGAACTGAATTAGTTGTTATTGAAATGTGAGCCAAATGAAATCCACCTCCATTCCTAGTATGGACCATAGCAGAAAAAGACAGAAGACTGTGATTTCAGGACTTTGTTGTATTTTTTTCTTTTTTGTAAGTTTGTATTTGTTGTAAGTTTTGGAGAGTGGGGAAACTGACACACAGAAACCATTTTAACAGAAGTTTAATATTTTGATACAGTTTTGAAGATCTAAACATGTCAGTTGCATTGTTAGACTTTTCATGAAGTTTTATACAATGCCTTAGCTCTCTGCAACAAATATTTCCTGTTTAAAATGTTGCCATGAACTAGAGAGGAAAAGTGAAATTTGTCCCATCTTGGAAGAACAGGGTGGCCTGTGATGCTCTTGACAAGAGACTTTAAATTAGATGATGACAATGATTTCCACCCTATTCTTGGTGTGAGACTTAGAGCAGCTTACAAAAGCTGAAACACATACAACTAAAAGTAATTCACATAATTTAAACTTTCCAAATGTAATGAAATGGTTAACAGAAATGAAATCAGTTAAAAGCATGGTTGTCTGAGTTTGGTCTGGGCTGGCAGCCAGGAGAAGTTGATAACAAACACAGATCAGAAACTCGCCAGTAACTTAAGTGGTCAGTTTACTGAAGAAAGGAAACAGCTTTGCAAATGCGAAGCAATAAGGGTCCCAACAATGTCCATAAATCAGAGGCAGGCAAAAACAAACACAAGTCAAAGGCAGAAACACAGGCAAGGGAAGCAAACAGAAGCATGCAGGGGAGAAATGGTCAGTTGATTGCTGACAAGGGCTAGAGGGGAGAGGCTCAGTTCATATAGGCTCCAGGGTCAGTGCACCTAGTGCCTGATTGGCATAAATTTGCTGGGAGTGATGCAGGAGACCCTTTTGGTGTCTGTGCTGGGCAAACGTAGGTATGGCTATAGACCATTCTCTGTGTCAGAGTGAGCAGGGCTCCCTGCTGGGGTTGACACTTCTGTCCCTGGGGCAGGTGGCGGTATTGTCTGCTCTGCAGGTTCTGCTGCAGCAGTCTCTGTGTCAGGGCTCAGAGCAGATTCTGCTGCCTCAGATTCTGAGAATAGGTCCTGGAAGCCCATGACACCGGCCACTGAAAAGAAAAACAACAAATATAAACAACAAGTACTTTATGAATGGCAGTTTCCTCCTGAGCAGCCAGCCCTCAACAGCTTGCTGAAACAAGATATGGGCCATATCTGCACTAGACTATTATAGTGCTATTATTCTGCTTTCAATATCATATGGAATCCTGGGATTTGCAGTTTACGGAGGGGCCTGAGGCACCTCTCTAAACTGAAAACCCCTGGATTCCATGGATGTTGAAAGTGGAATAATAGCACTATAACAGCCTAGCACAGAAACGGCCATGGAAAGATAGCAAAGAGGGTGCTAGTCTAACCTTTCTAGGAAAGGGAGCTTCAGAGCCAAGAAGCAGCCATTGAGAAGGTGTTCCCACTAGAGGTACTTGTGAAAATGGTGGAACAAAGAGAAGGGCCTCCCCAAAATATCTCAAAACATGGTCAGTCATATACGGGAGCACACCACCAGTAACCATCAGATAACATTGACCTGAGTCCTACAGGGCTTTTATTTGTGCAAACTTTGTTCATGCCAATGAAGCAATATTGCACAAATGAAACAAAACTGCAGAACAATGCAGAATGACCGTGGCTGCTGATCTCTTACATGAGTTGTTAAGAATTAGAAATCTCTAGGGATGTAGTTATTCACTAATTTTCTTCTCGAAAGAAGCAGCAAGTGGTTTTAGCAATTTTCTTCTCACTGTGAGGAAGTCTTCAAAAACTGCACAGTTTGATGACTATTCACAAATGGATGCTTATTCTGTGCAAAATTCACACCTGGTTGTTTTCCATAGAAAACAGCATTTTTCTGCACAAGAATTAAAACTTCTGTGCAAAGAAAATGCTGTTTCCTATGAAAAAGTGGCTGGTTTTAGTACAAAACAGAAGAAAAAAAGTACTGGTGAACACCAAATATTTCCTTTTCCTTTTTGATAGAAAAAAAGGGGAGATACAAAAATTATGATGTTTTATGTAGGTAGTATAGTATAATTATTGTATTGTCCTTTTGATTTTTAATTTCATGTCTATATTTGTATCTGTTTTTATCTAGTCCCTGAAGAAGACCACTGAAATATATACATAGGCCAAGATGTGTTGGGATTTTCCCAGAATAATAATAATAATAATAAAAAGCAGCTACCCACTTAGCACTTAGAGATGTATCTCTCTTTTTCCCCTGTGGTTTCCTTGGGAGCTTTCCAGCACTTGCCTCTTTTTCAAGAAAACAAGACTGCCCCTTGATGTTCTTTCTTCTATGTCAGGCAGCAGAGATGCAGCCAGATACTGCCTGGTCAACCTTCTCTGCCCATTCCCAGACACTACCTGACCATGCAGGTGTCTCCTGGAAGATGATAGGTATGCTGGGTACACAAGGGGGTTGTTGTGCTGAGGAGATACTGGATACCTCATTTCACAATGACTCTAAAAGTGCATATTGCAGGCGTAACAGGAGTCTATGCTTGTGTAAGTCTCCAATAGCATTCCAACCCTTGTCTTGCTCTTCCCAAAAGATGAGGAGCCTTGTGAAACTTGAAAATCCATTGTCAAAGTTTCCTGTCAAACTGAGACACTCTAAGCTAATGATAACATGGAATTTAGTGAATATTCTTCACTTCTTGTTTCAAACTCTGCAGGCTGTAAGACACAGAAATGTAATATATGCATGCATTTCACTGGTGTTTTCACTCATTGGCTTGGAAACAATGACAAATTCATTTGAGGCAGATCATGGAAGAAGAGTTTTGCCATCCCCTCTATTTCCTCATTTGCAGTTCTGTGTGTTTTTGGCGGCCGCAGGGGTTTAAAAGTGGCTGCTGTAGATAGGAAGGGACAGGAAGTAAACTTTCTCCCCCGTCATCTTAAATTGCATTAGCATCTAACTCATGCATAATAATACCCCTGGTATAAGTTAGAGTGATGATAGAAGGTTACGGACTAGGGGGAAAAAGAAGTCTTCATTTTTTCCTGCCTGTATATATTCTGCTTTTTCTGAGAGAAGTGCTCAGAGATGTGAGAAAGACTAACTTCACCAGCAGAATATGTAAGCAAGTGGATGCCTTGCAGAAACATTACTTCAATTAACCTTTGATCTAAGCAACATTTCCCTGTGCCATTCGCTGCTATTAAACAATAGATCCTCATCAGTTGCAAGGCCTTCTTTATCCTGCAAATATGTAATCCAAGATGATACACATGTCAACAGGTCATAAGCTGGAAGTAAAGGCACCTACAAAACCAGCTGTATGAGAGCAAGCAGCAAAATGTTATACTGCTTTTATTTATTCACTGTATTTGTAAACTGTGAGAGCCAGCATGGTATAGAAGTTTGAATTCTGGACTAGGACTCCAGAAGTCCAGGGACTGAGCCATGGAAATCCATTGGGTGACTTTGGGCCAGTCATATTCTCTCAGCCTCAGAGGAAGGCAATGGCAAACCTCCTCTGAATAAATAAATCTTGCCACAAAAACCCTAGGATAGGATTTCTATTAGTCAGAGTCAACTTGGAGACATATAACATCACCAGTTTGTACATTTCTCTACAACTGGAAAACAAAATCTCCCAGTGACATATCAGATAAAAATATCAAGATCCAAATGATCATAGTTACTATATGAAAAAACTACACCAACAAAATGACGACTTCTTTTGGAGAGGGAAGATTTCAATGACTTCCATTTCCTTTTTTCTACAGTTACAAACCATCTTTGACTACAACTATTTCATGCTACGCAATTGTATAGTGTGATGATTTCTGCAATTTGCAGTTTAGAGAGAGTCTTTAGAACTATCACTCAGAAAGCTTTAGTGCCTCTACAAACCCCAGGATTCCATAGGATGCTGCTATGGCAGTTAAAGTGGAATCAGACAGCAGCAATTGTGTAGTATGAAACTACTGTAAGGATAGTGGCATCCATAGTTTGTCTTGATGTCCAGGTGCCTTTCTTCGGCTTCAAAATGCAAAAAGCAGGAAATTTTCTGATATAACTTAAGATGGCATAGGTACTTAAAGCCATCTCCTTGAAATAAATGTCTTTCTAGTTTCATCTACCACCATCAGAATATGAGGACAGCTTTTCTGCATGTATTAGCTACGCTTTAATAAAGAACTTGGTGGGCAATTTGTTACTGCTGCAGCCTCCTAATACTATTGACATAGCATTACATGGAATAAGATTCCAGCTTACAATATTCATCCCTGTAAATTAGTATGAGAAAAAACCCATAGTCACATCGTCCTGCAGTGGGAACTATGCAGGGGTTTTGCTATGAGGGATGGAAAATGGGGTTTTTGTCCATCTAGCTAAAAATCTGACGCATCAAATGAAAGTTTTCTTCAGTTCTCAAGTTTCTAATACCGCAAAATGAGACACTGAAAATTGTTCATGCCTGAAGTTCTTATGTTTGCTGTGTTCATATTTCCTTGGTAAATTTGCCTGCCCCTTGTCTTTGGATGTCTGATCTATATTACTAAATGCTCAACTGACGTTTTCAGTTACTCCAAAACTAAAAATTTGGGGACTGAAATAATTTGTTTTTGAAAGGGTAGAATTCTTATGGGGGGCACAGTGCCCACATTCAATCCTCCATAGCTATACCCTGAACATGTGGAAGATCCAGGGGACAATTTTCAGCCCCTGTAATCTTCTGCGGATCACACTGATTTCCCCAAATGCTGCTAGTTTAAAGCCTAGTTTTGAAAAACAGTTTTTTAAAAAATGTTAAAACATTGCAGGTGGTGGCTTACACATAAGATGACATTTTCCTGAAAGCTTCCAGGGACATGCAATTAACCCCTTTTTGGAGGGAGCAGAAAAAAAGTATGGATGGGCAGTTTGAAGAGGTCAAGGGCCTCAGAAATAGCCTGGAAGGTGCATGTAGCTCCCCTAGTCAAACTTTCTTCCATCACTGATGAAGACCAAGAATTCATGACACATACTCTTAGTACAACGCCTTTGGAAGTTATTACAGTCCTACTAATGATCTCAGATGCTGCCCCATTAGAGCACTTTGATGCCACTTTTAAGTGTCATGGCTTATCCTATGGAAACCTGGGATTTATAGTTTTGTAGGGCATTTAGACTTGGATGGGAGACTGCCGATGAATACCAGGTGCAGTAGGCTATATTACAGAAAAAGGAACTGGCAAAACCACCTCTGAGAATTCCTCAGTTAAGAAAATCCTGTGAAATTTGTGGGGTTGCCATAGGGCAACAGGAGGCTTGAGTGAGGGCAAACACATACCCACACAAGGTATTTAGAATTCTCTGTCAGACCACTCCAGTGGTGTAGTTCAAGGAATTCTATGTACCTCTCCAAACTATAAATCCCAGGATTTTTCAGGAATGTGAAAAAAGTAGTCTGCCTCTTTTAACTTCAGAGGTATCTGCACTGCAAAAGAGATTCCGCTCTAGTGCTATGGCTCCATCCTATAGGATGAAGCCATAGTACTAGAGTGGAATCTCTTTTGCAGTGCAGATACCTCTGAAGTTAGGAGAGGCAGACTACTTTTTTTCAGATTAGTGATTTAAGAGGGAATAGGAAATTAAATAATGGGAAAACTAATGTAGGCAGATAGATCATTAAAAGATAAAGAAACCTCATATAACACAGCAGGGAAAATATATCATAAAGGCAGCTTTCTCAGAGGAGATGGTTCATGTTGGCACATGAACTGGTATCTAGTGCTTTAGCCTTCCTGAAGATTGCTCAGATGCACTTCAAGACTGGTAAAACCATTAACATTCATTAATAGACCCTCTATTGGCATATCTTGTTAAGCAGCTTTGCTTTAGAGTGCTTTGCTTTTCACTTACACAGTACCATGACATTTTGTTACCTGTGCTCAGTCTCTTTACAGCATTTGTGTACTCTGTGTTGTATTATGTCAATATTTATTTGTTATTTTTAATTTTACATCTGTTTATAGGCCTAATGTTACTACGCACTTAATAAATAATAGTGTAAACATGTTTTCAGCCTCTTATATGCACTGGTGAGTAAAAAAAAAAAAAAGGCTGTGATTCACTTTAAGTCAGTATTTGCTTTACAGTTGTGGTCTGGAACCTAACCTGGCATATCTGCCTGTCCAAATCAATGAAACACCATTAAAAGTCCGTCACAGTCAGTTTCTAAAAGCCTGATGGAATAAAAATGTCTTTACTTGCTGGTGGAAGGAGAGCAAGGAAGGAGCTATCCTAGCTTCTCTAGGAAGGGAGTTCCAAAGTTTGGGAGCAGCCATCAAGGAGACCCTCTCCCTTATTTCCACCAAATAAGTCTGAAAAGGTAATGCAACAGAGAGAAGGGCCTCTCCTAAATATCTTAGAGCTGTAATGTTGTCATATAGGGAGATATAGTATACTGGCCCTCCTCTGACATGGCCTGTGCATGCACAAATGTGAGGTCACATGTGAAGCATCACATCCTATTATAGTCAATGGATGCAGCTGGTGCACATCTGCACTGCCATGGGTACTGTCAAAAGCAGGAGTCAAACCTAGGTCAAACCAGAGCTATAACAAGTCAGGTCTGCTTTGAATTCTCCCTCCCTAGAGAAGCAGCACCCTTCTATACTTTTGTCCCCCACTGGCCTCCTCTCCCAGTTTACCTTTCTCTGCTGCTTTTCCTAAATCCACACCCCGGTAGATATAGGACAAAGCGGACTTAGTTTACCCCAATGAGTGGTTCACTGGTGGTAGTGTGTATAACTTTACCAGATTCAAGAGACACTTTATGGAGACTGTTCTTTACCAAAATTATAACAAAATCTTTATTGAATGAACTGACAAGGAAAAAGGTAGCTGGCAAATTAAGGATTATCAAACATCAAAATACTTGTAGCTCTTTCCCAAAAAAGGAACCAGAAACCAGAAATAAGACCATTTCGGTTAGGAAAAAAGTGTTTTCTTTCGCCGGCAAGCCTCGGCTGGGATATCTCCCAAAAGAAACCAAGCCCCCCTTCATTTGAGCTCACATGCATTTATACATTCTCCAGTACAGTCATCACATGTTCAAGAAAGGAAACAGATGCATACAAAGGTTCTCACCATTCTCTAGCATAATCTTACAAATGTTGCAAAGTAAAGGAAGCATAAGCATAGTGTACCACATTTCATCCTCCCTAACATTCTATCTTACAGAGTTCTATTGTATTCCTTCCAAATACAGAGGGACTTCAACTGCAGAGAAAATTAACTCATACCCAGAGGTCATCTAGCCTGACCCGCCACCACACAAACCCTTTCCCAGCTCTTTCGCTCTCTCTCACACTCCCTCTCCACTCTCATCAAACCCAGATGGATCTCTCTAAAACTATCTCTTCAAATCCCTGTTTCAGTTATTTTTCAGTTAAATTCACTCCCCCACCTAGATCCCCCCCCCCGGCTAGCCTGGGTTTCATATTCAACAACCAATCAATTTAAATTCTCTTGGTTGCTAGGACAGCTCTGTTGCTGTGCCCCTCCCCCAGGGTTAATCACAGGCACATGCACATTGCATCCATTGACTATGATGGGATGGGATGCTTCGCTTTTTGTGTTTCACTTGGAGGTTCCTGGAATGGACCCCTGTACAATACTGCACATGCACTATATATCAAACAGCCTGGACCCATACTGTATAGGGTTTTGCTTAGATCACCAGTGCTTTGAATTGTGCATGGAAACAGATTGACAGCCAGTGGAACTGTTGCAACTAGGGAGTTGTGTGTTTCCTCTAGCTAGTCCCAGATAATAGACTGCAGAGTTTTGGATCAAATTGAAGCTTCCAAGCACTTTTCCAAGGTAGCCCCATATAGAGCACATTATAGTAATCCAAATAGGATGTAATCAAGACATATCTATTTCTTCCCTAGAAGGAATAGATTGACCATATTAAAAGCCTTCACTATATCTCTTTCAGACCTCCTTCCCTGGTTAAGTCTTGATACTTCCCCTCCACTTCTCCCACTTTTATATGTTCCCCCAACTTCTAGTCTAGTCAACAAGACTTCATGAACACTTTCTTCATGAACATCTATTTGGTAGGAGATGGGTGAAATGATATATAACTAGTTAGATTTTTTAATAAGTTAGGTTGCATTTTATTGCACATTGATTTCGTTATATTGCTTTATCTATGTATGTTTTATTGATTAGCTGCATGTCTCCCTTTTAGGCCCTTTTCGCACCTTACTTTCATTGTGGCAGTGGGGAGCGGCGCTTGCACAAGCAGCCGTTTGCGCGAGCCGCTCACAGCAGCCCTTCTGCCTCCCGCAGCTGTTTGCTGGTTGCGTGACCGTCACGCTAACGCCCCGCCCCTTCCTTTCGCAGCGCAGCCTGGGAGCTGTAGGCTGCACTGGGGAAGGAAGCGCGACCAGGGCAGCTTGTTCGGCGCACAGCATGCAGGTAAGTGCGCGAGGGCCTTGCGAGCATTGCGCGACTGCACAGTATTTTCAGCTTACAGCTGAAAATAATAAAATGCGCGCACATCTCGCTTTAGGCTCCTGAGCGTTGCGTGAGTGGGAGTGCATCGAAGCTCCCATTCACACGACGCTCAAGGGGCCCTTGCACAAAAAAACCCTGCATGCGAAAAAGGCTGTAGTCTACTTCACTGTTACAACAAAGTGTGGTTATTTTGATTCATTGTAATTGGAGAATCAGGTCTCTTTTATACAACACTGTTAAACAGCATTGATGCCACTTTAACTGCAGTGGCTGATTGCTATAGAATCCTGGAATTTTTGGTTTTGTGAAGGGTTTAGAATTGTCTGCTAGATTGCTATAGTCTTTCATCTGTAGGATGCAGTCATGGCAGTTGAAGTGGTATCACAGTGTTACAATTGCGTCCTAAGAAAGTGACCTGAGTCACTTCAATTTGGTGGCCAAGCACAACTGCTTTACAGGTTATTACATAACAGCCCAAGTTTGGGGGAAAAGGACTTGCTTTGCAAAGGTGTACCCCAGGCTCTGAAACTTTTATCTAAATTTATACAGTGGTACCACTTCCCCTTCCTCTGGTATAATCTAATGAACAGGGAATATGTTCTGGCTAGAATAAGCAAACCTTGTATGCCAGTACACTCTAAGGAGTTGTTTGTATGTTTGTAGACTTATTTGCCGCCCCTGCTTTCTGAATCACTTTAAGTTGCAGCCATTTCTCCCTCTGTCCCCTGTCTATCCTCCATCAAAGTATTTGATCATGCAATAGTATTCTAAGTAAAGCTATTTTACAGATAAGACTAAGGCCCTTTCCACACCCTACCTTTTCCAAAATTGTCTGGTGGGGATCCTGGCAGTGGGTCTGCTAGGAGGGGACTGTGATGGGTGCGCTCCCCTCCACGCTGGCTGGCTCCCTGCAGAAGGGAGTGTGATGACCATGCCTCTTCCTTCTGCAGTGCAGCTGGGTATTTTCCCAGGCTGCACTGGGGCAGGAAGAATAGCCATCGTGCTTCTGTAGCTTCTGCAGGATAGGCTGTGATAATGGAGCTTCCCATTATCTGGACTTGGCTAAAGGGGGATACTTCCCTCTTCAGGTAAACCAAAGGTTAGTAAGGTGTTGGGATTAGATTACATTTTACTCTGGGTCAGCCTCACAGATCACAGGGTGAGAATTGCCCAATCAAAAAGGAAGAGGTGAGCATCTTTGGGATGCTTCGAGATGCTTCCAGGGAGAAGTTATAAAAACTCCTTGGGAAACCATGTGGCAGGAGAACAACAAAGGGACCTCCTGGAGATGGGATCTGTGCCAGTCATAGACTGCAGGCCGTAGGCCTCGCCTCCTGGCTTCAGTCCTCTTAGAACATCTAAGTCTGTGAACCCATATGTGAGTAACTAGAATAAGGTAGTTAGCCGCTTTAGGGCTTTTTATTATTTTGGAGGCTGGCTGATCTAAAGAATGTACCGGTGTTTTTATATCTGTTTTTGTAATTACTTGTAACAAAGCGTGCCTGGGAGGGGGGAAGCCTCTCATGTGTATGATTGCCTTATTTATTTGCATGCCTTGAATAAATACTTTCTGTAAAACCTCTGTTTCCTTTCCATTCCCATGCCAGACGCTAGATAGAACTTCCTCATCCAGCGGAGGGAGGGGGGGACAGGAAGGTCCTTAAGATTAAGAATTGTCAATCTACTGAGCAGAGTCCCACTGTGCTGTTCAGTTAATTCAGCATTCAGTGGGTGGTGGCAGCTAGGATTAGTAATCGCTGGATAATTTCCAGATCCCCTCCGGCTTGGGAGGGCTGGAAATGAAAATCCAGTATGATATAGGCAAATGCAGGATGATGGTGCGATCACATGTCATTGACGTGGAAAACCTGTCAATGATTTAATCTGCAATCATGCCTCCTGGGGACAGGAGAAGGACAGGACCTCAACGATGTCATGCAGAAGTGTCGTCGCAGTCCTGTCCTTCTCCTGTCCTCATTGCAGGATGGGAGGGTGCTGTGGAAAGGCCTAAGCTTGTTTCTTTCTCTGTCAGACCCCGTGTGCCTAAATGGTTATGGGACTTACCATAGTTCAGCTTCTGTCTTGCCAATTTGATTACTTTGCTTGAGAGAGCCAGTACTATATCTCACATTTCCCAGCAGTTCTTCACTTTACTTTCCCATCTTTTCCCAGTAACTCAAACATTCCTTTAAAATGATCCCTGTACTGTCACTAAGCATGCCTCAGAGTCAATATACTTCGGAAACTACAGTTGTCTCTCTATATCTGTGGATTCTTTTTTCATAGATTCAACCAACCAAAGCTTAATTTTTTTTAAAAAAGTAGTCAAGACTGTTCTCTTCCAACAGGCCTTCCCAGACTAGTGTTCCACCGCCTCTCATCATTTGTCTCTTTGTTCTAATTTTGTTTTTAATTTGTTTTTAATAATTAATGTGTTTTAGGGGGATAGAAGGGTTGGTGGGTGGGGAAGATGGGGTACATTTTAATGTTTTAATGTATTTATATATTTTTATAATGCCGCCTCAATCCACTGGGAGAGGCGGGATAAAAATAATAATAATAATAATAATAATAATAATTATTAAAAAAATAAAAAATCAAACTTTGATTTTGCCATTTTACATAAGGGTCACCATTTTATTACAGCATTGTACATAATGGGACTTGAGTGGTGTCCATGGGGAATCCTGGAACCAAGCCCTAGTGGGTACTGAAGGCCCATTATATACTATTTTATTTCCTTTTGTAGCTGTTCAGCTTTCCCTGATTCAGCTCTACAGATTAGGAATAAAACAAATGTTTTCACTGCTATTTGTCAGTAAAATGTCAGAAGGACACAACCGTTGCCTCCACATACAAGTGAGGGAGCCCTGCAGGGAAGCCCAGAGGATAAGGCTGAGTATTTTTAAAGCTTTAGCCAAGATATTCTTCTGAAGGCTTTTGGAGAGCCCGGGGCTTTTCATAAGGCAAAACTTTTACCACTTATTATGTTATACATCTCTGTATCTCTCTTTTCTCATCTGTTGGTCTGCCTACATACCTATCTACCTATTTACTTATCCACCAGAAGGGATTATTCATGATTTCCTAGCTAGCAGTCTTGTTACTTTGAAAAGTAAGCTTATCTCTGAGCAGGGACTGCATTAATTGGAACAAAATTTGTATTGGCTAACCTAGTGAAGAGATACTTTATTACTTGAGTTTCAAACTGCATTTTCTTTTCCTTCCTTCCTTCCTTCTTTCCCTCCCTCCCTCCCTCCTAATGTTGCCTTAGTTGCTCTCTCCTTTTCAGGAGATGTTAAATTTAAATGGAACAAAGAGAAAGCAAAAGAGATATACCAAGGCCATTTCCATACTACCTGTTATAGTGCTATTATTCTACTTTCAACATCCTGTGGAATTCTGGGATTTGTAGTTTATTGAGTCCAATGAGCTCTTTGGCTGCGAATTCTAAATGCCGCTCCCTAAACTGCAAATCCCAGGATTCCATCGGCTGCTGAAAGTAGAATAACAGCACTTTAACAGCGTAGGGCAGAAATGGCCCAAGCATGAGAGAGAAAATGAGAGCTAAAAAGTTACTGGATTATCCTGCTCCTAAAAGACTTGTAGCATAGAGTATGACATCTATATCTCAGTTAATGAGGTAGATATGTTCCTACATGTTACTTCTGTAATAGAAAATGTAGCGTCAGGGATTGAAATAACATTGAATGCATAGGAATAGGCCCCTACCACAATAAGCTTTTCATTCAAAACTTAAAATATACACATGTGAATAGAAACAAACAGGCCAGGTAAGCCTTGGTTCGAGTGCTGGACTACGGTCCTGGAGACCAGGGTTTGACTTCCCACTCGGCCATGGAAACCCACTGGGTGACCTTGGGAACATCACACACTCTCAGCCCCAGAAAAAAAAACCCATGATAAGTTTGCCTTATGGTTGCCATACGTGAGAACAATTTGAAGGCACACAACAACAACATAACAATCATTGCATTAAGTTAACAAACGCATTTTGAACCTTCTAAGGTTCTTTTGAAGGTTTCTTCTAAAATGCATCCTGAGGTAACTTTTTCTTTTACCAGCCTCCATATTTTTTCACTTGTGGTGGCCAAGCTTAAAACTCTATGCTTTTTAACATGTGTATGTGGGTGGGGTGGGGGGTGGGGGATAGTTGATGAGGTCTCTTCTCTGTATTCTGTCTTGCTGTTCATACATCCTCAGTTAAGGATTCTAGAGGTAGTCACTGTTTACCTTGTCTGTTGTAGGCAGGCACACATGACTGTTGTAGGAGGAATTAAAGTAGGATCCCATTTTTTCTCCAGCTCAAGGTTTATTGCATTATTTACTGTGGACATGCTATGTGATAACCTTTTGCCATCTTGAGTGCCCTCCTCTGGACACATTCCAGCTTGCCAATAACCCTCTTGAATTGTGGTGCCCAGAACTGGGTACAATATTCCAGCTGTGGTTTGAGTAAAGAGGAATACAGTAGTACTATTATTTCCCTTGACCTAGACACTATACTCCTACTGATGCAGCCTAAGATCACATTGACATTTTTTAGCTGCTACGTCCCACTATAACAACTTTTGGCAGTAGATGAAGCACAGTACAAGGACGATGCTTTACCTTCACCTCACACATATCCCATAGGATAATATGAGTTTGTGTAAGAGGTCTCTGAATCATTTTCCATTGGAAGGGTTTGCTAAAGACCACCAGATCTGCAATTCTCTTGGAATATGCTCCCCTCATTATAATCCAACCGAGACCTGGAATAGAGAGAAGAAGAGACTCATAGATATCCAGAAGACTCATAGATATTCAATATGCAAAGGCTTCCTCTAACCAAATCTTGGCATTGGTATACCTGGGGTTGCTGTAATTTGTGATGAGTGGGGAAGAGACAATCGGCAGTTAAATGTGGAGCTTCTCCCCAACTTTGGATGAGAGTAACTAAAACTGAGAATGCTGAGATACGAGGAAAAGAATTTCACTGAGGATAATCTGGCAAAGTTGCCTCCTTCAGCAAATTACCACCATGATTGGAAGGGTAAGACACCTGTGTCCTGCTGCTTGAGTGCCAATTTTGAGACTCCCGATGCCTTGAAACGAGAACTGTTTACACAGCCTTCCAAGTACAAAAAACAGTGTTCGTGTATAGCTGTGACTGAAACATTTAGGCATAAAAACAGCAGGCATCTTGATATAAAGCGGACTGCAAATGAATGGAAGCATCACAAAAGCTCATTGCAATTCATTGCAATTCAGATTCAGAAACAGCAACTGGAAAATCTTGTTGTTGTCTAGTTTGAGGCTTCAGGACTAAAAAAAGTGAATTGCTTGTCTGTCTGTTTTTGTAATCTCTTATTTCGATCTATATGTAACAAAGTTGTTCTGATTCTTAGTGTCTGATGGCAATGGGATGGATTAGAGTTCATAAACTGAAGCCTTATCTTTTTGGACAAGACACTGGTGCTCCTTGTTAGTTGAAAGGCAGATGAAGGAATAAGGGTTCAATCTACTCCAGAGGGTTTACACTTCCTCTAAAGAGTAAGGTTCATAATGTGGATATATTGGCATGAGTCTTGAACTTGGGAATCCATGTTTCACCAGAGCGTGGGATGGGTTTGCATACCTATGGCTAGTGACCCAACTGTGCGTGTTCCAAAGGAAGCCTTACCTGGCCATGGTACATTTGCCTTGCTTAAATTCTGTTTGGTCTGATGTAGTGTACTTAACATGGGATTGCTTTTGAAAAATCTGGAGTCAATTACATGGTAATTACATGTGATTACCTTAATTACAAGAGTTTCAGTGTCTACTGGTCCATTTCCAGGCACAATTCAAAGACCTAATTATGATCCATAAACCCGTATAAGATTTGGAACCAGGCTAGTTGACAGTCTGCACTCTTTGATATGAGCCCATCATTTTCTATGTTCTTCAGCAAAGGCTCTTATCTTGGTCCCAATCCCACCAGAGACACAGCTGGAGAAGGCAAAAGACAGTGCTTTCTCAGTGACTGCTTCTAGACTCTATTTTTTTTGCTGTGTGAGCTAAACTGGTTCCCTCCCTTTTCCTTCTACCCTTGGTGCAAATTTATTTTTGTCTGCATATAAACAGATAAAATTCTGTCTCTTGTGAAAGAGACAGAATTCATTCCCAAAATGCACAATGACAATGTCATCCTTCAGGACCTCCAGAAAACTCCTAGGGGTGCTGGAGATTGCCTTCATTGTCATGCCTCTTGCTCTAGGGACATAGGTGCTACTCTGACACACTCACCTACCACTGTCCACCAGCCACCAAATGGCCATGGAAAGTGGCTCCATAGGATAAAGGTCAGTCTTGAGGGAGTAGAGAGTTTTTTTGAGCAAGGAAAGTAGTGAACTCCTCCCTCCACAATGACAACGACCCCTCCCCAAGACCTTTGCATTCCCCACTGGGTGTTCTGCCTTTGGGAATCTAGGAGTTGTAGCCACACCAGATGACTGTGCCAAGTTGTGTGCAATCCTATGCATCTCTTCTGAAAAGTAATTGGGTTCCACAGGCTTAATGTCAGCCTTGTTTGGGATGTATGCACCATTCACTCCCTTTTGAACGTGAACTGTACAAATAACTTTCATGTAGTAATTTTTTTTTCCTGGAAAAGAAAATGTTGCAATCCCTCTGTGACATGTAGAAGCACTGATTTCAGTACTGCCTAAACTTACTTGGCTATGGGTTGAATCCAGCTCAATGTCTTTATTATTTAAAATGGAACAAAACAAAATTCTTCCTCAGAGCATTTTGCTTTAATTTCTATTTTGCTAAGTCCTCCAACCCCACCTACTGCCATATCTTCCTTGAGATCAATGGAGACAGTCACACTAATCAGGCCTTTTACCACAAAGGTGTTGGACGTTGAGCCTCCCTCATTAAGGCACATTCCAGTGTTTAACTTCTAATTAACTGGCACACACATGTTGCGCAATGGTCAGGATGCTGATTCTAGTTGAGTTCCTGCTGTTCTCTGGAAAGGAGTGGTGAAATGGTAGAGCTAGTTTGCTTGTTTGTTTATTATTATTATTTATTATTGCTTATTTTTAGAAGTCTTAATAGACCACAAGCTGAACATAAGTCAGCAGTGTGATGCAGCAGTTAAGAAAGCCAATGTGATTCTGGGCTGCATCCACAGGAGTACAGTGTCAAGAGAACTGATAGTGCCACTCTGTTTGGTCAGATCCCACCTGGAATGCCGTTTCTAGTTCTGGGCATCACAGCTCAAGAAAGGATCTTGACAAGCTGGAACACTATGCCTTATAAGGAGAGGCTTAGGGAGCTGGGTGTGTTTAGCCTGGAGAAGAGAATGTTAAGAAATGACATGATATCCATGTTTAAATATTTGGAGGATAGAGCAAGTATGTTTTATGCTGTTCCAGAGACTAGGACATAGAGCAATGACTTCAAACTTCAGGAAAAGAGATTCCACCTAAACATTAGGAAGAACTTCCTGACTGTAAGAGCAGTTTGACAGTGGAATGTGGTGCCTTGGAGTGTTCTGGAGTCTCCTTCTTCAGAGGGTTTTAAACAGAGGCTGGGTGGTCACCTGTTGGGAATGCTTTGATGGTGTATCCCTGCATAGCAGGAGGTTGGACTTGATGGCCCCTGTGGTCTCTTCCAACTCTATGATTCTAAAATATTTCTAAACTCTCCTTCATATGAACAGTGATTAGGGTGGGATACAATCCATGAACTCACTTTTTTTTTTTAAAAAAAAAACACTTCAGAGACTTTTAACAACTTGAACAATTTAGGTAATTTAAAACAATTTGAAAAAGGAGAAAGGAAGAGACAGAAAAAAGGGAATGTGGCAGCACCTTTAAGAATCACCGGGTTTTATTTTAGCACGGACTTTCATGGCTATAAGCCCACTTCTTCAGATGCAGTACAGAGTGATGTTAAATCTTCAGGTTATAAAGCTAGTCAGGTTAGTTATGGGAGTGGCAGAGAATGTAATAGGATCCAGAAAAATGCAAATCATTTTATTTGTCCTATATTTTCAAAGGTAATTTAAAACAATTTTAACACAAAATGAATGCCATGGTCAGACTGATGAAAATGAAGTCATGATCTCACTATTGCCCAAATTCTCAAGAAAACAGTCAAAATAAGGTTTGTTTTTTTCTGTGTCACTGACTTACGGCAATGCTATGAATGAAAGACTGGAGGAAATTCTGTTATTAACAGTCAAGTTCAGGTCTTGGGAAGTCAAGACTGTGGTTTTGAAATCCACTCCCTTTTTTTCTGCTGCTTTTAACTTCTCCAAGCATCAACATCTTTTTCAATGACTCATCCCATTTCATGAAATGTCCAAAGTACAGTATCTTCAGTTTAGTCATTTTGGCTTCTAGAGAGAGTTCAGGGTTGATTTCCTCTTAGACCCATTTTTGTCAGTTTGTGGTGATAAGGTGGATAAACAAACATCTTACTGTACCCCAGATGGACACAGAGCTGATATGAGCCCCCAAGAAAGACAGACATACACACACAAGTACTTTGATCAAAGGATCCCATGTCAGGATGATTTATTCTTTCAGGCTTTCCTTCTTATACCATTTTTATGTTTATATTAAAGAATGCTCACAGGAAGAAAAGATTCATGCATCAGCAAATTTACAGCTTGTACATGGGTTACATTTTATCTGACCCTTAAGTTCCTGAGTCTACATGACCCTGTTTCATCCTAGGTTATTGTCAAGAGTCTTTCACTGGTACAAACTGACTATAAACAGGAGCAGACCTGAATGAATAATTCTTAAACAGTTCTTAAAGCAAGGTTGTTTGATGAGCTCTGAGTGTCTAAAATGCCAATTAATATATCAATTCTATAGCAAATTGCAGAGCCCCAAATTTCAAGTCTGACAGTGGTATCTATGGAACCCTACTTCTCCTTTCATATTTCAAATGAGTTGGTCCTTTACTCTTGTCACTTTTTTTCACTGTCAGTCTTTCAAACTGATACACAGAAATTGGAAATTCTATGGCATGAATGATCCTGAGTGTGGTGTTCAGTGATAACAAATCATGGAATCATAGAGTTAGAAGGCACTGCAAGGGCCATCTAGTCCAATCCTGTGTCATGCAGGAATACTCAACTAAAGGACTTCTAAAAAATGCCCATCCAATCCCAGTTTAAAAACTTGCAAAGCAGAGATTCCATCACCATTCAAGGCAGTGTATTTTGCTGCTCAATACCATTTATAGTGAAGACATTCTTCATAAAGGTCAGATGGAATTTCTTTTCTTGTAATTTGTATCCATTTGTTCATCTCTGGAGCAGCAGAAAACAAGCTTATTCCGTCTTCCACCTGACATCCCTTCCGATATCTTAAAACATGTATCTTAAAATGTACAACATTAACTTTTTGTTGTTGTGTGCTTCAAGTCATTTCTGACTTATGATGACCCTAAGATGAACCTATCATGGTTTTTTCTGGGGCTGAGAGACTGTGATGCACCTGAGGTTAAAATATATCTTATTAAAAATAAGGCAATTCAGACAAAATAAGGGCAAAGTTGGTACCTTATGCTCTTTCAAGGGGAAGACATTCTATAAATAGGGCCAACAACTGAAAAAATTATCTTCCACACCACTCATGGTGTACAATTTTCAATGGTGGTACACATAGGAAATCGCCTTAATGACTGGGCAGGTATAGAGAGAGTTTCTTCCTTGAATATCTCATTTGTTTCCTCTGGTAACCTCACAGTCTTCTGGAATATTTTAGTTCTAATTCTCCTAGAACATCCCAGTAGCTCCTAGGAGTCCTACTGTGGCCCTCCAGGGTCTGAGATTTCCCCATCCATGCAGAAAAGGAATATGAAGTCAGATAAGAAGCTTTTTTTCCTTTCTTTAAAAAACCCCAACAATTAAAAATACATGAAAGACAGAAACACACTGTGTAGCTCATTATTATCCTCAGTTATTATCCATTTAATTAGGTCTCATCTGAATCTGCTACCTGTGAATGGAAATTGACTTGAAAATTGATCTTTTTTTAAAAAAGGACTACATTAAATGTTCATCAGAATGTTCACTTTCTTTTCAATGAAACAATAACAATATCAGACAGTCTTCTGTATGCTTGTCATCATCCAGGTAAGAGCAATTACTTGCCGTTTGTGGTTTACTTAGCATAGCATCATATAAATAGTGCTCTTAGTGCTCTTGCCAGCTTAATGTTTCAAAATGTAAGGTTCACAAACATCTTAAGCAAAGGGCGTATAACTTTGGAAATACCACATCATGAGAACTGGTATTCTTAGAGAATCTGTGGCCTAAAATTGGGAATGTCTGAAGACTTTTAGCTTGGTATATTCTGCCACAGACTAAATCAATGCATACTACTCAGAGAAATGTGCAGACCAAAATAGGGTTTCTTGGAATGTTGTCATGCAGTTCTCAGAACACACACACACGCAGACCTCAAAATGTATTTAAATAAATCCTAAGAATTTTAAGGATTCTTTCTAATTTAAAAAATTAATTTAAAATTTAAAATTCTTTTTAATTTAAAAAAAGTGTTCAAAAAACATACTTCATTGAAATGTGAATGCTTAAGTAGAGTTTTTTTAGAAAAAGAAATCTCACTGATTAATGAACATTTACCTGCCAGCAAAAGCAGGAAAGGAGCCAGACCAGCTTCCCATGGAAGGGAGTTCCAGAGGGTTAGAATAGCAACTCAAAGACCCCTCCCTAAACTGCAAACCTTAGGATTCCATAGGATGTTGCAAGTGGAATAATAGCGCTATAACAGGCTAGTGCAGAAATGGCCTGAGAAGGCTCTTTCTTATGTCCTTGCCAAGTAAACCTTTTATGGTGGTAGAGCTGAAAGAAAGCCTTCCCCTGTAGATCTTAAAACTTTGAGATGTTCATATGGTGAGATACAGTCTCTCAGATAGCCCGGAACTTCAGCCCTTTCTGCATGAGGTGACATAAAGTGGATAGCATCGTAGCGTACCGGTGTTAAGGTGAGTTCTCTTGAAACGTAGTAGTGACGCCACATTCCACACCTCTCAGCATTAATGTGAATTGAAGCGGAGTGTCTCTTCCACATTGCAGCGTCTTGTCCACTCCCCTTGCCTCCATTTGTCCCACTCCACCACACCTGATTGGCCTCCTGTTGACTCCGCCATTTTCTCAATGCACAGTAAAGCACATTTAACATTTCCGCATTGAGGCGGCATATGGGATATATGTAGATGAGGTGGTGAAAATGGATTTTTTCCAAAGTTCAAAGAATGCATCCTAGCTATGCTTTTAGATGGGATGACTAGGACGTCATGTGGAACCACATCTCCTGAAACGAATATAACCCACAGCTACTACATTTTAGCGGTGCCATGCAGAATGGGCCTAAACCGTAGATGGTTTATAGGTCACGACAGCACTCTGAATTGTTCCCGGAAATGAACTGGTAGCCAGTGAAACTGTTTTAACAAGAGAGTTATATGTTCCCTGTAACTGGCCCCAGGCTAGCATTCTAGCCACAACATTTTGAACCTGCTGAAATTTCCAAACGGTTTGCAAAGGGAATCCAACATAGAGTGCATTATAGTAGTCCAAATGGGATGCAATCAAGGCATGTGTCCTCAGTGTTGAAGTGTGATTCAATAGCCATGCCAATTGGCTTTTGTTCATGTAAGAGGGGTGGCACGCCATCACATCCTTCCTTTCAGGAAATATTCATTGTCCAGCCCATTCCAATCACCGTCATTACAAGCAGACACATTGTTCTCTAAATGCACAGAACTCTATACAAAAGCGTTTCAGGAGGGGGAAAAACCCAACCCAGGAATGTTTTGTTTTACAGTGCTGTTGATGAAGATTTTGATTGAAACTCATGGGACCTAATAGAACATATATTGTGCATCTGAAAGTTTCCTTCCTGTATTGCCATTCCCCTTTTTTCTTGAGTTCTAAACAGAACCGTATAAATTAAGCTAAGGCAGGCTGGTGTACCAGAGAAAGAGTACTTTGCAGAAATGTCCCTTGAGCAAAACAGAGCACCAATTTGGAGGGAACATGATGTCAAATTCAAATCCATTTTCTCTGTGGTTGCATAAGATCCCTCTTCCACTTTGCATCAGACAAGCTCCCAAGATGTCTAATTCCAATAATAACAAACATTCAGAAACCAGACTGTTGCATTCTGGTACAACAAAAGCCTACACACACATACAACTTCTGTACAACACAGCACAATGCAGTTATGTTGCATAATATTTATTATTTGTAAAGCACTACAATAGCCAGGAATGGTGTGGATGCTGCTGAAGCAAACAAACCCTGCCGTGCCCCTTGGGCTGAGCCTCTAAAAAGATAAGACTGTGAAGGAAAAGAGAAGAGACATAAAGGGAAGGTGAAAACAGGAGGAGAGACAAAGATTGAAGGTTACAAGGAAGAAAATAAATGGTCTATTGCTGGTAGGGAGAGGTGGTGGGGGAAGAGAGAGAGATCAAGAAATATAATCTGTTTGAGGGCCTTTATGCACTACACTGTTATAGTGCTATTATTCCACTTTCTATATCCTATGGAACTCTGGCATTTGCAGTTTAGGATGGGACATTTAGAATTCTCAGCCAGAGTGTTCTTTGGCCTCAGTAAACTACAAACCCCAGAATTCCACAGGATGTTGAAAGTGGAATAAAAGCACTTTAACACTGTAGTGCAGAAAGGCCCTAAGTGGCATTTATTGGAAACAAATTTTTGCAGTAGATGGATTCTCACTGGTGGGCAAAGTGAGAATCATGACCATGCTGATTACTATGCTGTTGTGGTGCCATCACAACCAGAAGGCACACAATGACAACAACAACATAATTTGAATCTGGCTTGTGCAGTTGGGCAAGAATGATGCATGATTTCTTTGGATAACAACCTTCTCACATTTGCAAATTTCTTCATAAAGCGTGCTATGTGGGTCACTCAGGGATCCACCCACAATGCCAGTACCCCCATGTGACAATGGGGAATTAATTAGCTCAAATTAGAAGGCCTGCAAGAGGAGGGTAACCTAACAAGATCTTCCACTAACGTTTACAGATCTCTGGAGGAAAGAAGCAGTCAAAGATACCAAAATAAGCTAAAATGTGTTTTATTAAAGCATTCAATCATGCACACCGAAAGATCCAAGCACTTGCACACTTGCACAAGAGCTAACCAAAGGATAAAGGGAAGAAAGTTGTTGATAGCAGAGTTTTGAGGAATGGATGATAATTATTGACGCAGAGAGCAGTGAAGAAAGTGATGTGGCTTAGACTTTCAGCTAAGGATGGTACTTGTTTGGGAATCAGAGCAACAGAATGGCATTCAACAAGCAAGATACTATATCTGACTGCCCCAAATGGAAGGTTTTTATACCCCAAATCTGCCTGGAGGCAAGGATGTCAATGGCTCTCTGGCCAAGCAAAGAATGGAGATTACAACATGGACAATGGGGTCTGGGCAGAGTTAATAGTGTTAGATGACAAAGAGTTAATGGTTGCCATAATGGGTCTGTAATGGCGGATAAGTAAAGGAACAATGAAGGGAAATGTCCAGGTGTAGGAAAAAAGGCTGAAACAATCAGTGGTGAGACCTTCCCGTCGCTATTGTGCAGTACCAGAGATGTTATAGCTTTAGTTTAAGCCTATTATCTCTGGAGTTACCTGGTGATTGTCCTGATAATGACCTTGGCTACATCTAGAGGGGATCTCTGGCCTACTTTGCAGCACACATGTTCAGCCAGTATTTTGCCACTGCCAAGCTTGGCCTTACAGTCACATAAGGGCCCATTTTATATCAATGTCAATAAATGTATTTTGCCAATTAAATAATATTTCACCAATTAAACCATATCAGATCGAGGGGGGGGAGGGCATGGACTGGTAACAAGGGAGCAGAAAGAACTTGAGATTTAAGAATCTGAAAGTGGGAGAAAGTGAAACTTTTCAGTTTGTCTATATTCTTATAGGCTATGTTGTGCTCACCAACTCTACATACATTGATTTAGCATTATTCAAGATTCAGAATAATGCACGAAATGAAGGTGTGAAGATGTGAAGTGAACTATGAATAGCGTATCGTCTATATTCAACAACTAATAGCGTATCTTCTGTATTCAAAAACTAATAGTGTTGAATGAGATGATAAGCTTTAAAAAGGAGTCAAATTTAGGAATAAATATACCTTGCTGACTAATACTTGCTGAATTGATCTGACTATTCATCATTGGCACACCAGCTTGGTCTGCTCTTTGTGGAAACTACTGTGCTGCAGGTTGACTTCTCCATATGAAATATCATACGTATAAATGAGGACTGTGATATTAACTCAATTTTAGTCTGCTACTGAGTTCCAGCTGGAGATAATTATTTCAAGAACTCTTATTGTTTCACAGTTTTGAGTTACTTCCCATTTAGTAACTTTTTTTGATCTTTGTAGGCTTAATTTCTGCTTTGACAAATCAATGACAAAATGCCTTACAACATTCTTTGCTGGCAAAACAAGTGTACTTCCAATCACTCTTGTAGTCTTTGTTTGTTTGTTTGCTTGTTTACAAAATGCTTCCATGGTGACATAAGCAAAGTTAATGAATTTCTTCAGTGCGTCATTTGTGCTAATTCAGTTTTGCTTTGCTTGCAAAATCAGTTCTTTTCTGGCTAAGAAAATCAAATATGGCTACTGGTTTTCTAGCAAAATTGACTAGGAATGGAGGGAATGTTATTTGTGAGCAGCACAAAGGAAAATCAAATACCACAAAAAAAATCAGATACAAACAAACAAAACCCTACAGAAGGGACAAGCCATCATGGTTTAGTGTCTTGAGTGTTGGCCTAGGACTCTGGGAGACCAGAGCTTGAATCCCCACTTGGCTGTGGAAACCTACTGGGTTATCTTGGACAAGTAACACCCTCTCAGCCTTAGAGGAAAGCCATGGCAAACCTCCTCAGAATGAATCTTGCCAGGAACACCATAGGATAGGACTGTCATAAGTCAAAGTCATCTTGAAGGCACATGCCAACAACAAACAGAAGGGGACAAAAGGTATAAATCTTTGTTGCTTGTTTTTGTTGCCTGCTTTCAAGTCATTTGTGACTTATGGTGACCCTAAGGTAAACCTATCACAGAGTTTTCAGGAGCTGAAAGTATGTGATGTGCCCAGGGTAATCCAGTGGGTTTCCATGGTCAAGTGGGGAATCAAATCCTGGTTTCCAGGCTCATAGTTCAATGCTCAAACCACTACATCACACTGGCTCTCATTGGTGAGATCTCCTAACATCGATGTTATTAGAACATTTGATAATCAGTCATTTATAGTGCAATACTACAGCTTCATATCTGAAGGTCGCCAGGAGAAGTAAGTTGCCATGGGCAACTTATTTCCCCTGACAAGTCATCTTCCAGTTCCAGCAACTGTCCAAAAGAACAGAGTTTAACATTTTGGCTGGGGCAGTGAAATATGAAAATCTGGCCAGCTAGTCATCCAGTGGCCAGATTCCTGCTGGTTGCGCTATGCTAGTAGTTGTAGTTTTTGCAGGTACAGGTGGCAGAGAGGGAGACAGACAAAATCTGCTGTCTTTGAGAAGTTTATTTCACCAGTGTCTTACTCCCTTCATGGCCACTGTGCCCAACGGTTTTCTGCCACTTTCACTGCTGTTTTCACCCAGTCAAGCCATTGTGGTGAGCAAACAAGACTCTAGCCAACGTATGCAGAATGAATATGTGGCCTATCTATCTCAAATGTAATGCAAAATATCACTGAGATATGGCAAAATCCTCACACCATTTTTCTTTTTCAGTATGGATTGCCTGAGTGATCAGCAACATACCTGATCTATCTTTAGTATGAAGAGGATTTTGCTGGTTCACATAACAGAGCCACACAAGAGAAAGTAAAGGGGAAGATCTGTGACTGAAGATGAGATTTTGTCTGTGCTGCCTCACAGCTTACGTCCGGAAACAATCTGAAAACGTACGTCCCTTTTATCTTTGTATTCATGGAGAACAATAATTGTATGGGCTCATAACCACGAACTGCATAGAAAAGAACAAGTCCTGACCTTTCTCAAAATAGAAACAGAGCTTTTTTTGGAGTTGAGGGTAGTCTAGTATTAAAGGAAACAAACTAAATTGGATTGGGTTTGGGATTTTTCCCCCTTCCGGACAATCACTTCATCTTAATTGCACTGCTCTAGTTTTGTTCTTTCAGGTGGTGATACATTCACTGCATGGAGAGCTCTTCTAATTGAAAAAAATGTAATCATTTTTTTTAAACTCTCTCATTATGTCTGTGTTTTTTAACTAAAAATAAATAACCAGAGCAACAGTAGAGGCTTGTGCTAACATAAAAGAATGAATTGGGTTTTGGTCACCCCCACTTCTTTCCAGTTGAATATATCCATTTTTAATTCTGAGTCACAGAGGAAATGACTGGTTCTTTGGGTTAAATAAGGAAAAGGGCAAACTTTGAAGTGACGCAAAATATTGAGTACACATCCATTATCTTCCATTGACTCTTCTCTCCACCACCAACCACAAAATGTGCAGATATAAATAAAAACTGTTGGTTATTTTTAGCTTTGAGTTATATTGTATTTTTATTGAAAACTTAAGATTATTTTAAAATGAAAAGCAGTATAAAATGTTTTATATTTCAATCAATTAATTGCCTGAATTTTATTGTTAGTCTTGAGTAGAATAGAGCCATTAAATCAATTGGTTTTTCTTAGAATGATTTAGAACTACTTAGAAAAACTGAATTTATTTAGCGTAGAAAGAGTCTGCTGTTCTTGTGAATAACCAGCCTGATTCCAGCCAGCGTGTACACACACATATACACACACAACTGGAAGCAGAGAGAACAGGCAGGGCCAATTAAAACCATAAAAAAAGACTATGCTGATACCCGAAGAGATAGGTTCAAGTGTGTGGAGTGAAGAAGGGCCATAGATCAATGGTAGAGCACATACATTGCATTCAGAAAGCCCATATTAGGTTCC